>CM075512.1:3202500-3292500 GCA_037950675.1 Hypophthalmichthys molitrix
TCTATGATTTTTCTGTTTTACAAAATATGCTTGAATATTATTAATAGTACTTCTGTTCAGTCTAACATTGTTCAAAGGAGATCTTTGATCTTTTGTTGAATTCTGGGGGGAATTTAGTGTTTTTTTGCCCATGTTTTTTTTTTTTTTGTAATTACTCACCATATTTGTTTTTTGGCTTCTTTTCTCTGACTATAAACCTCTTCAATCCTTTCCTGAGATCATAAACAAAGACTTTGAGTGATTTTTGGCTTCTGGCAGGTGTTGATAACTGTCATTGTGTCACCGCTTCAAAAATGACTTGGGAATTAAAAGTTCTTTTGCTATTTTTCTTTAACGCTCTCCTTTATTTTTTAAGACATCTGAACTGCAAACTATTGTGAGAAGTTCACCAGTTAAAAGTTTGTCATGTGCATTTCCTGTTTCCTGTGGGTGTGAAGAAAGGCTGTTGATGTGTGTGTGATTGACTTTGACAGTAAGACAGCAGCATCTAGCAATCTGAAAACCAGCAGCAATTAGGCCTGAGCGATACTGACTATTGATGTGTTAAGATTTTGTTGGCTATGCTCTTTTTATTTGGACATTAGTTTTCCTAAACCTAACCTTAAAATGATTTAAATGTCAATCCAATATCTGTTCACACTGTGTGTTTCAAAGAACTGAATCAATGATTCATTTGTGTCATTAATCAAATATAATTATATGATCAGTAAGTTATGGCAACTTATGTTTTTACATTACTTTACTTTAAAGGGTTAGTTCACCCAAAAATGAGATTTCTGTCATTAATTACTCACCCTCATGTCGTTCCACACCCGTTCATCTTCAGAACACGAATTAAGATATTTTTGATAAAATCCGATGGCTCAGCAAGATAATTAACACTTTCAGATGCCTAGAAAGCTACTAAAGACATATTTAAAACAGTTCATGTGACTACAGTGGTTCAACCTTAATGTTATGAAGTGACGTTTTGTGGACCAAAAAAACAAAATAACGACTTTATTCTAGTGATGGCTGATTTTAAAACACTGCTTCATGAAGCTTCGAAGCTTTACGAATCGTTTGTTTTGAATCAGTGGTTCGGAGCGTGTATCAAACTGTCAGTTGCCTCACTGAGCCATCAGATTTCATCAAAAATATCTTAATTTGTGTTCTTAGGGGTGTGGAACGACATGAGGGTGAGTAATTAATGACAGAAATTTTCATTTTTGGGTGAACTAACCCTTTAAGCAATGAAAGCAAAGAAAGGTAGACATTTTTTACAGTTTACAGAAGCGTTTTCTTTAGGAAAAAAAATATGGAAGCTTGTTTCCGCCATGAAATAAAAAATAAAATATACCCTTGGAAAAACTAACATACTGGTTAAGGAATAAAAGTAAAGTGTTTGGCCTTTATCAACTATATGGAAGACACTTCGATAGAACAGATGGACTCTCTTTTTGATTGAGGTCTTACACAATACCCTGTATTTAAATACACCCTGTATATAACATTACCCTGCACCCATTTTATTATAATTTTTGTATTTTTGTTTTTATGCTTATTTTAAGTAATTTAACATTTCTTTTCACTTTTTTCTTGTCTGGTGTATCATGACATGTATAATGTGTTTTGTACCGTCTTGTATTGTTTATGTTACAGTTCAAAAGCAAAAATAAAATATTAAGAAAAGAAATAAAAAATAAAAAGGGTAATTGCGACATTTTATCTCACAATTCTGACTTTTTTCTCGCAGTTGCAAGATATAAAGTCACATTTGCAAGTTATAAAGTCAAAATTGATATGAATCGAGAGATATAAACTCGCAATTGCATGTTATAATGTCCAGTTGTGAGAAAAAACTCGAAATTGCATCTTATAAAGTCAAAATTGCGTGTTAAAAAGTCAGAATCGCATGATAAAAACTCGCAATTGCGAGAAAAAAGTCAGAATTGCGACTCTGAAATTGCAAATTCTGACTTTATAACTCACAACTGTGTTTTAATCTCACAATTCTGAGAATTTTTTTTATTTTTTTATTTAGTGGCAGAAATAAGCTTCCATAAAAACATTTTCATTATGGTTAAAGTTTTGTTTGTGTGTGTGTGTGTGTGTGTGAAAATTTTAGCAATATTGCCCAGCCCTACTAGCTTTATTCTTCATGCATATTGTATATTGTACTCTAATGAGGGTTAGTTGACATGTAGTTGCAAAGTTACTTATAATTAGTAGAATGTCTAAAGTGGACCATTGAAATAAAATGTAACCTTTTCTGTTAATATGTTTGTGTGTCTCTGTTTCCAGGCAGTAAACACTCATTAGTGGTGAAAGCGGTCCACAGGGCTCGTTCAATCAGTCGGCCAGATGTTTGCTGCTCTCTTTACAATGAGAAAAGCAACATATACAACATGCTCGCTCACAGGTACAAAAGCACAGAGTGATTTTCGGCTCAAATACATTTTCAAAAGATGTCAAAGTCATAACACAAAGGAGAATTCTGAAGCAAAAGCATTCTAAAAATGAAGATTCCAATTAGAACACAAAAGGGTTTTATGGTTTGAGTAGAACTTTTTAAAGCAACTTTTTGTTAGCAAATTTCTGTCTCTGAAAGCACCAGTAGGAAGTCTTGGTGTATATTAGTCACTCAGATCTGTGGAAATGATAGAAATCTGATCTAAGATTGGCATAAAGAGGTTCTCTGTGGTTTGGAGCTGCTCTCATTGTGGAACAGTGACAGATCAGTTGAGTGTCTCTCTAATGGCTGATGGATTCGCTTTGATTGAGCAGTTCTGGATCAGTTTTGTTTCGCTTTATGAGAACACATTAGCTAGATGTGATTAGATCACCCAGAGGAAAATGTTATTGCTCAGAGTTTACTCTTTTATAGCTCAATGTTCTCAGATGTGCTGCATTTGAGTATCATCTGTGTTTTAAAGTTGATTCTGAAGGATAAAAATAGACAGTTTGTTGAACAGAGTGTAGAGTTTAGAATAGAAATAATAGATAATATTTTGCATGGAGAAAGAATGCCTCCAAGATAATTAAGCATATTAACAATAAAAAAATCAGATAATGAACACAAGTAGCAAAAAATGTAGCCTAATGAAAAATTACACAGTAAATGAAGAAATTATTGTGTTTATGCAAACACAATAAAATTGTTTTACATTATTTTTACTGTCTACACTTTTGGAAAGTTTTATTTGCATTCTTGGCTCATTTGTAAAGAACACTTCATGCCGAAATGTTTCTATATAAGGAGAAATGTCTACATTATTGCATAATACTTACATTTTTAAAAAGCTATTTTAATTTTTTATAGTGATAAAATTTGTTTATGAGCTGTTAAAAATAAATTAAAACTAAATCCATCAAATGATCCCATGATGGGAACCCCTAATATGTGACCCTGGACCACAAAACCAGTCATAAGGGTCAATTTTGTTTTACAAATGTATAGCTGAATAAGCTTTCCATTGATGTATTGTTTGTTAGGATAGGACAATATTTGGATGAGATACTATTTGAAAATCTGGAATCTGAGGGTGCAAAAAAATCAGAATATCTAGAAAATCGCCTTCAAAGTTGTCCAAATGAAGTCCTTAGCAATGCATATTACTTACTTTGATATATTTACAGTAGGAAATTTACAAAAAAATCTTCATCACTTAATATCCTAATGATTTTTGGCATAAAAGAAATACATACGATGTATTGTTGGCTATTGCTACAAATATACCCGTGCATCCAGGGTCACATACATGAAGCACCTGAAAGAACCCTTTACGGTTTTAGAAGGTTCTTATAAGGTTCTCTCCAGACTGTAGCAGACAGAATTGAGATAATAAAGATCTCATTTGTGATTTCTCTTTCTTAGACAGCAGGATTCTGGTCAAGGATTCAGTCTGATCTGCTAATGCAGTCCAGGAGCTCGTATGAATAAAGTATGTAAGAGAAAGAGTGCTGAACCCGCGCTCACCTGAGAATGATGGATTATTCCTCCAGTACACAGCCCTCGGTGTGTGTGTGTGTTAGTCTGTTGGGAACAGAAAGAACTGATGTGACATGAACCAGAACAAACAAGAGTGTTATGCACTCAACGGCCCAGTTCAGTGTGTGCATGTGTGTGAGTGTGTGAGAGAGAATGAGATTTAGATGGTGATTATGTTTTCAGTGTCATTGTGATGCACAGTACATGCTCAGCATTTTACATATACGCACACTTACATACTAAAACATGCACCCAGTTATTGTCTTCTGTCTAATAATGGATGTGGTGTGTCCTTTTAGGCCTGTATGGACAAGCAAATATGTGAACACAAAAGATTCTTTCTACACAAGTGGAGCTTTTGATGGATAGCAGTGCATAAGATCAATTTTCAGGGTGTGGAAAGAGACGGGTGAGTTTGAAATCAAGCAAAAAATACTCTGAATTAAATGCAATTAATTACGCAATATGCGTATGCTTTCCTTGTGGGATTTTTTTGTTAGTGTTGATTTTAAAGCAATTAATACTTTTATTCAGCATCACTAGCCCTAAAACTGACATAAACCCCGCCCCCGAGAACACACAACAAAGGGGGCGGGGCCATGTTGGTCTGCTTTAGAGAAGAGGAAGAGTTGTTGTAGTAGAGTGTTGTTGACATGCCGTCGTTTTACGCCGGACTGCTTCACAAACGAGGGTCAATTCAACACAAAAGATTAACATGACGGCACATGCTAGTGGATGAGTTGAATCAACTCCACAGCAACCACATAAATTTATCCACTAACCATTCAGAAACGTCCAGTTTCATTCTAAAAGTTGTAACTTCTTCCTGAGTCTCTCCATCAGTGTCGACTCCGGTTTGAACAATGTAAGGCTGAACACCGTTACTGACAATCCTCATTTTGGCTGCGTGAGATTCTCCAGCTTTGTTGTTGTTGAGCGACCGAAGCGCGAGCTGTTAAAGCTCCGCCCTCTTCTGGAAAGGGGGCCGGGAGCAGCAACTCATTTGCATTTAAAGGGACACACACAAAAACGGCGTGTTTTTGCTCACACCCAAATTTAACAAGCTATAATAAAAGATCTAGCTATAATAAAAGATACTTTTCAAACTGTTGTTAAGCTTTATGTTCATGCCAGTGCTAATGTTTTGTGTCCATGCTGAGAATGCAACACTTTCTTGCAATGTGTTATGTATTTCAGACACAACGAGACATAAAAATGAACTAGTGTGACTCAAAATGTTGCTTGCATGTGTATATTTTGCATTATGTTTCATGTCTGTCTGCTTTAGTTTTTGGCTTTAGAAATAATATCACTAACCGTCCCTGTCTCTCTCTCTCCCTGTCTCTCGCTCATTTAAAATGGGAGCAGTTTCAAATAGTTGCCTCATCCCTGAATGACTACACAAAGAACCTGTCCTTAAATAATCTCTTTCTCCCACAAACACACACACTGCCTTTTCTTTTTATCCTTCCCCACCATCCTCTTTATCATTTCATCTTTTTCTTCTGTCACTCTTTCTGGAGTTTAATGATTTCACTCACCGTAGCGTTTAGATTTCAGAGCGTGTGTTTCCTCTGGAAGATTCCTTCACTTCCACACACACACACAGAGAGAGAGAGAGCTCATTAGTTTTGGGCCTGAGCTGCTGTTAATTAAATAAATTCTGGGTTATAGTCTGTGTGTGTGTGGAGGATTGTGTAATGTAGAGGGCGTCCCTGCCTGCGGAGAAAAGCGAATCATTACACACACACACACACACACATGGTCTGTCTCTGCTTGCAGTTCAGGGCTGATAATTAGCGCAGGAGGAGGAATATTTTACATCTGTTGGCAAACACGCACACACAAACTTTCATAAAGGCCTCTAAATTGGCCGGGATCAAACATTCCCTTGGTTTAAACAGACTTTCCACAACAAAACAAGCTGCACACACACAAATACAGTAGCGGTTTGCCAGCTAGTTGATGTGGGAGGTGATGGTTTTCTACAGACAGATAGATTTTCATCTCATACACACACATAATAGTGTTCAGTCGCAGTGATATTTTAATTGCAGTGAGACACACGTGTGTGTACGGGATTCAGATCCCCTGAAGGTGTGTGTGTCTTTAAACTCACCTAAAATACATTTTAAACTTACCTAAAATGCATTAGATCTTATGAGTTACTATGGGGATAAAGTGCATTATTATTATGGGATTTCAGAACTGTAAACTCAGCTAACAGGGAACTTTCTCGGAATGTTCTGACAAACTTTCTTCCACTAATGTTACAGTTTTTCTCAATTGCTTTGGCACATTTTTTGAAACAGTCTCGGAACATCAGAACTCTATTGCATGTCTGCAAAATGTAGTAACTCACCCAAAACATTCAATTCATGCTTCAAAACCTAGTTTTTGTGTCAGTAAGTTGGCCAATGCCACCAAAATAAAGTGTTTTTGTCATCGTGTGAGCCATGATGTTTAGATGATTTTTCATTATGCAATATTTGTGATATACAAATTGCATGTGTTTTCTATTTTTAAGTTGACACTGTTTTCTACATGATACAAGTTTTGTCTAGCTGAATGCTCATGTGTCTCACACTGAGAATGCAGATTTCAGCAATAAGTAAAGATTTCACTGTAAAAAATTGTTGGTTTAACAAAAAAAAATTAAGTTAGCTTTTTGCATTAAAATTTCAAGTTCATTGAAATTGAAAAATTTGAGTTACTGTAGTACAAAGTAATACGCCTAATATAAAGTGGGACTGAACATTTGTGTTTATACAGTACATTTATTTTTGTAGAAATGTGTTGCATGTAAACTTAAAATTCATATTTTTTACACACTGTTTTCCCCAAACAACACCACACATTCTTACATATCTTCATATTCCTCTTTCACAATAAGCAACTGTGCATTTTCAGTTTACATGTAACACATTTCTACAAAAATAATCTGCTTGCTGTTTAGGGATTTAGACGTTCCTGCATGTTCAAAAATGGCAGTGATTGTGCTGGGCAAACTCCATATAACCTGCTGTAAGCTTCCAAACTTGATTGGTTGATTGGTAAGATTGGGATTCCTATTTCATAACAATGGCAGGCCATTTGCCAATTTAGCAGAGCGATGTTAGCAGATGCAAATTTTGCATGCCACGGCTCACATGATGAAAGTATGTTTAGAAGTTGTGAAGAGTTTGACAGTTTCACTGAGAATCAACAAGCCATGTGCATTTAGATGCTGTGCAAATTGTAGTGAATTGTCAAATCTCAAAGCAATTGAGAAAAACTAATAAAACATTTGTTTAAAGTTATCTGGTCTAATGTTCTCAAAAAGTTAGTTTAAAAACATCATTCATGGAACATTTTTATTTTAGTTGGATGTTCGCTTAACAGTTTTTGAATGTTAGCCTGTTATTTGTTTCAGAATGTTCAGAGAACATTCAAAAGTAACATTTCTGTAATGTTACAAAAGGACTGTTCCCTTAAAGTTTGCATAACCAAGAAAATAAAAAAAACTGGACATTTTGAACATATAGTGAGCTTTCAGAAATAATGTTTTCTTAACTTAATGGGAATGTTAGCAAAATGAATAATCTCTCTGCCTCTCATTGCAAGAGTTGCTTTATTCTTCAACAGTATCGAAATCCATATTTTTTTTCTATATATTGAGCTCATCTGTTTTATCAGGTGAACTACAACACACACACACACACACACGTTTGGCTATAGAGGAGGTGAGTGCACTGACTTTATGATGGGGTGAATGTCAGTGCAAGGTCAAACTCTGCTGTAAGTGTGTTGAGAAAACTGGAAGTAAGTGATGAATATACATCAAATGCTGATGATAACATTTTCCCAGCTTGAATCGACAGTAAGACAGACCACATCTGTCCCAGATGACATTCAGAAAACACAGTTTGTGCAAAAGAGATGAAATTTTAGCTTGCATAAGCTGCATTACGGTTTTGCTTATATTATATTATATACCAGTTGAATAAATGGACTTAATGGACTGTAAATTATTTTATTTTTATTTTTTTGTGAGAAGAAAACACAAATATACATTGTTTCCAGCAATGATAATAAGAAATGTTTCTTGTCCAGCAAAATAGTTTAAAATGTAATCACATTTTGATATTATTTTTACTGTATTTTTGAGTAAATAAATGTAGCCTTGATGAGCAGAAGAGACTTCTTTCAAAAAAAAAATCTTGCCAACCACAAAATTTTGGTAGTGTAAAAAATGAATAGGCTAAATATTACAAAATTATATGATTAATAAATAAAAATATTGTTCTCCCCATTAAAATGTCTTGATTTAACTTTCCACAAGGTTTTTTTTTTATGTCATGTGAAAAAATTCTGATCTTTTGAAGTTTTGTCAGTGGAATCATGGCCTGTCATCTTCTCCGTCCCTCTACACACATTTTCTCTCTTTTGTCTTTTTCTTCAGCAGACGAGATGATTGATCAGGGTGGAGAGACAGACAGAGAGAGTATCAGATTCTCTGTAGCAGAGGTTTGACAGCAAACACCGCAGGCACAAACACTCGCTCTCATTTCAATCACTCACACGCACAGACGGTGGCCAAGTGGTACGACTTTCATCAGACGATTCATCATGTGTGTGTGTGAGAGAGAGTTCATGTTTCGTGACACACTGTGATAACCAAGGTCATCCCGACAGGCCTGCTGGGAATGCCCTCCGTGAGTGTGCGTGTCCTTGTAGGACAGATCCGGAGGTGGGCATGTCAGGACGTTTCTGATCTGAGAGGAAGTCAGGCGATCTTTTGTGCCCGTGTGTGTCAGGAGAGATCACCTGACTGTCAGGTACGTGGAGCGTGAGAGATGATAACGAGGTGGTGATGATGTCAGTGTGTCTGTTGAGTTTATTCAGCTGTCCGTCTCGTCAGCACACATGTGAAACACTCATGCAACTTCCGTGAGGGCCGGATGTGCTGAAACTCTTCCAACTTTTCCCATGGTCAGTATTTTTCCCATAAGTTATCGCTAACTCTTTCCCCGCCAGAGTTTTTTTTTTTTTTTTTTAAGTTGCTAGCCAGCGCTAGCATTTTTGATCATTTTCACAAACTTTCATGGCCATCAGAATATTTTGTTGTCTGAATATCTGAACATGCAATGTCAAAAGAAGGAACAGAGTCTCTGCTTTTACGACAAAAAACAAAAACGTTTTATTCTAGCTTTATGCATTCTTTTTTTTTATCAACACTTAAATGTGGGTAAGTTTCATTTAAAAAAGCTGAGAATATTGAGTTTTTTCAAAGACTACAATGTGCATAACAATGCTTTTATCACTTTTATCACTTGTTTCTGTGTTCAGGAGATTCTGTACTCTTTCAAAAGATGCATAATAGTGGCCCCTACCGAATAACAGTGAATACACAGAAATCCAGAAAATTCTGTAAATGGCGGAACCCCACACATGAGGAATGCAGGAAAAAAAATAGTAGGCTAAATCGTGCACACAATTTACTAATTTGTTCCCTCAAATTACTAAATTGCATGTACAATTTATAAATTGAGGGAACGAATTAATAAATCATGCTTACGATTTAGCAAACCGAGGGAACGAATTAGTAAATCATGCGCTCGATTTAGCAAATCAAGCGTACGAAATAAATCATGTGCACGATTTAGCAAATCGAGGGAACAAAATAATAAATCATGCTCACGATTTAGAAAATCAAGTGAACGAAATAAATCGTGCACAATTTAACAAATCGAGGGAACGAATTAGTAAATAGTGCGCACACGATTTAGCAATTGAGGGAACAAATCGAAGGAACGAAACAGTAAATCATGCGCACTATTTAGCAAATCAAGTGAATGAAATAAATCGTGCATAATTCAGCAAATCGAGGGAACGAATTAGTAAATAGTGCGCACACGATTTAGTAAATAGAGGGAACAAATTAGTAAATCATGTGCACGATTCAGCAAATCGAAGGAATGAAACAGTAAATAGTGCACACGATTTAGCAAATTGAGGGAACAAAATAATAAATCATGCTCACGATTTAGAAAATCAAGTGAACAAAATAAATCGTGCACAATTTAGCAAATCGAGGGAACAAATTAGTAAATAGTGCGCATGATTTAGCAAATCGAGGGAACAAAATAATAAATCATGCTCACGATTTAGAAAATCAAGTGAATGAAATAAATCGTGCACGATTTAGCAAATTGACGGAACAAAATAGTGAATTGTGTGCACGATTTTTTTTTTCTTTTTTTTTTTCATGTGCGGGGCTCCGTAAACTAAAACTAAAACTTTTAAAAACATTTTTGTTAATTGAAATAAAGCTGAAATATAAATATAAATATTAGGTGGAAAACTAAATGAAAATTCAAAATGTTGCCTTGGCAAATAACTGAAATTTGAAATCACCAATGAAATCGGACAACAACTGTATCATAAATGTAGTTTTTAAACGCTCAAATCATGACCAAAAAAAGGCATTTTTCACACTGGACCAGCCAATGCGCATGTGCAGTCATAAGCACGCATCTCAGAACTGTAGCTATGTTTCCATCACCCTGTTTTTATGTGCACTTTGAAGTATCACATTAGAAACAAATGATGAAAACACCAAATTTCGAAAAAAAGTTTTTAAGCTCGCTTGAGGTGGTTTTTGACTTGTGCGAAAAAGACTTAATGTGAATAATAGGAGATGGAAATGCATTTGCCGAATAAATTCTGACTTAGCAAACATTAAACCCATGTGACTAATCGGCTGTTTCTGCTGATGGTGTTAATATGATTGTCTTTGTGTTTCTAAAGTCTTTGATCACATTCAGTCTCTTGTACGTTACGTGTGCACAGGTGCGAGCACGAGCAATAAATTGCTGGCTGCTGTTCACTTAACAGCCACCGGTGTCGCTAATAACAAGGGATTCTGAATTCTACATATAGCCCCTTTTTTTATATTCCTTTAAAAAAATATTCATTTTTAAAGGAATATATTAAAATATAATGAATTATAGTATAGTATTGGGCCTCTATTGATAATTACTATTAAGAATAATGAGTATAAAAAAAAAAAAAAAATTCACAATATGTAATGTTCTACTGCAAAATATAATTAATACCTGAACTTAAACAACCTGGAGGTTTTTTGAGGCCTGAATCTTTTGTTTTTCACTGATTTTAAGCGTTACAGGCAGAGACGTCACTGACATGACACGCGTCACACTCGCGTCACATCTGTCACCCCAATTAAATGCCCCCTGCTTGAAAGCTCTGTGACGAACTTTGGGCAGATTTCTAAACGGTCCTGCTGGGTTTTATTTGTCTCTTATTTGTCTGCATTCACAGTTCAGTGTTTCATTCTCTTATATAAGGCTGTATGTGTGTGTGATCTGTGAGAGACTGGAGATTAGGACTGAGATTATGCACCGCTGGATTAATCTGACCCCGATGCTGCAGTGACCATGTGATCATGAGAGAATAAATGACGTACTACCATATTAATACATGGCATACTACAAACTCTTCCCTGACCCTGATTTGAATGGCCAAAAGTTATTTTTAATACACAATAACCATATTTATGTATTATATCATGATGTTTATATATAATACACACACTACCAGTCAAAAGTTTGGACACGGTAAGATTTTTAATGTTTTTAAAAGAAGTTTCGTCTGCTCACCAAGGCTGCATTTATTTAATTAAAAATACAGCAGATCATCATATTAGAATGATTTCTGAAGGATCATGTGACACTGAAGACTGGAGTAATGATGCTGAAAATTCAGCTTTGATCACAGGAATAAATTACTTTATAAAATATATTCAAACAGAAAACAGTTATTTTAAATTGTAATAATATTTCACAATATTACTGTTTTTACTGTATTTTTAATTAAATAAATGCAGCCTTGGTGAGCAGATGAAACTTCTTTTAAAAACATTAAAAATCTTACAGACTCCAAACTTTTGACTGGTAGTGTGTGTGTGTGTGTATATATATATATATATATATAAAATTACTATTTTCTGACACATTTATGATCACCAGTGTTGTTATTGTTAACTAAAACTATTGAAATAAAGCTGAAATAAAAAAGCTAATTCTAAATATTAATAAATACTATAATACTAAAAATAATATATAAATAACAATAATAATAACTATAAAATGAGTTGGTTTGGCATCTTGGTTTCAATTAAAAACTGACTAAAAAGGATTTTTTGAGTTCTGAAACTTACAGTATGTTTTTATAGCCTTGTATATATCAAAAGATCAGTGAACAAATTATTTCTCAATTCATGACCCATAAGTCTCCAGAGATTTTAATATTTAAATAAAATGTAAACATTTGTACATTGTATTGGAAACTCTCTGAAATTTCTCTACTAAGACAGTTTGATCAGTTATAAAAATGCTAATGTTAGATTATAGACAGGAGAGACCCGTGGTGGCGCCCTCTTGTGGATTCTAATGGATTCAGAATTAAACTCTAGAAAAAGATGCAGATAAAGTTACTGTATAAAGCCTTTTACAGCCAGAGTCCTTGTCCTAGTGGTCACATGACCATCTCTTTCTCTGTATTGAGTTTGGCATTAGTGTATCGCACACATATCGTACAGTAAGAACTGACCTCCTGGAAACTGTGTGTCTCGGACACTCTGTCTTGTGTTTCTGCTGACACAGATCCATATGTGCCAAACATCTGTGTGTGTGTGTGTGTGTGTGTGTGATCAGGACAGCAGTAAACTCACCCCTGTCATTGATAGCATTGATAAATCAAAGACAGATTTGCTTCCATGGTAACAGTCTCGTCCGGTCAGACACATTGACAGATGCCACACACTGACAAATGAAAATGTCTCACACACACACACAGAAAGTTTAAAAGTCTCCTAATAGACTCACATGCAACATTTGACAAGGCAGCATTTCATATTTTTCATATTTTTTTATTTACTCAACCCAAGGGCTGGGGAAATATAGGACAGAGCACATGTTAGGTTAATTTTACTGAGCAAATTGGGTTGTTCATTTAACCCAGCATAATGGGTTGATTCATTTTTAATATAATACTAGCTTCTTCTTTTTTCTTTTTTTTTTTTTTTTTTACTTCATACATGAATAAATGTTTACAGATTAAATCCTCTAAACTTTTTTTAAATACTCCACACAACCACTGGTTTGCATAATAATCATATTTTATAGTATAGCATATTTTATATCGTTTTAATACACATTGCCTACACATTGCTCGTTTAACAAATATTAGAAGTAAAAATTAAACATTTAGAAGTAATTCAAGTGTAATCGGCCAGTCTCTGTTGTCCCGTTTCCACCGTAAGGGCACAGGATCTCGCACCGGAAATGACTCGCGTTCGGCGGGGAACTGCTAACTTCAGACCGCTTCATAAAATTTTATGCAAGGCACCAGGCGTTTATCACGCGAAAAGACAGACGCGACACTCGTTTAGGTCACTGTATGTTGCTTTGCATAAAATTAAACAATATACAGAACAATAACGAATTTTTAGATAAAATAAAATGTACACAAACCTGTATTTTACCGAAGACATGATGGAGCTGAACTGCTCTCTCCTGAAGAGGTCGCAAAAATAAATAAATAAACCCACGATAAATAACTCAACCTGGGTTATTACGCCTGACCCAGGATCTGGGTAACACAAAAACTACCCAAACACTTTTAGTTTTAGACAACAATAACAATAGCAACACGAACACAAACATTTCCCATCAAATGATCTGAGCTGATCTCCACATTCATTTTATAGCTCTATACTATATAGAAAAGTTAACTTAAATAAATGAGTAAATAACTTAAATAAATTACTTAAATAAATGAGTACATAAATGAGAACATTAAGTCTCCTGAACTATAAAATAGCAAGAATAAGAGACTCAAACAAACGTGTGTGTGTGTAACTGGGATATTCAGTATGAATGAGCCCTCAGGCCCTCAGATGGTGTGTGTTTGTCAAGGTCAAGATAATGTATTTAACGAGGCATCACCATCTTAATGACCTGCCATTAATTAACTCTTTTCACAGATTCACTCTCATTCTCTGTCTTTTTGTCTTTCTCTCCCTACATCCATAGTGTGCGAAACTGAAATGAGTGCATTCCAAATCATAAGTTTACCTGGATGGTGTGCTATTTCCCTTTATTCTGTGAAGGGTTTCCTCTCTTTTACTTTCAATGTACACTACTTTTTTTATTTAAATAATGCGTCAATACATTATCATCTTCTTGCAAAATGTGTTTTTGTCTTTCCCTGATTCACTGTGTTAAGCCTATTATAAGTGTTTATATTTTAGACCTGTCAGGACGGTTTTCTTGGGAAATTGCGTACATATGTCACTCGTCATATCCGTGAGTTTAGAAAAATAGCTCCGCCTATTTTGACGCGTGTGTGGTGTGGGAGTGGCATAGGTTAGTTGTCACAACGAGTGAGAAAGGTTGACATGGAGCAGCTAAATCTCCAACCTCTGGGGATCACCTATTAAAAAAAATGAAAGGAGAATCTGCTGGCAAAAAGAGAACGCCACAGAGCTCGTAATAAAACAAGAATCAACATTGGATCGGCTTTTCAGAGATGGCGAGTACTGAGGGATTTGAAATTGTAAAAGCGACAGAGATGGCGTTTTTATTACTCAGCAGATGAGTAAGGTATTTTATTGAACAGATAAATTGCCATATGCTTTACGATGAGTTAAATGTAAAGCATTATCTGTTCATATTCATCCACAGTTCTGCAAAGCTGAAGCACAACCAAAACAATGTTCTTCTGGAAAATGCATGCAGTTTTGTTTTCAAACAGAGGGCCACAAGTTAGTGTATCTTTAATGCTGAATTGTGTGTAATTTATTAGTGAACGATTCGTTCATCGTACAAACCACAGACAATGTGGTTTGTATGGAAACTTGTTTCCGCCATGAAATAAATAAAAAAGGTAATTCCGACTTTTATCTCACAATTCTGACTTTATAAGATGCAATTGCGACTTTATATCATGCAATTCTGACTTTATAACACGCTATTCTGAGTTTATAGCTTGCAGAGTCAGAATTGCGACAAAGTCAGAATTGGGTGATAAAAACTCGCAATTGTGAGAAAAAAGTCAGAATTGTGACAAAGTCACAATTGCAACTTATAAAGTCAGAATTGCTTGATAAAAATGCAGTCGTAAGAAAAAAAGTCAGAATTGCGACATATAAAGTCAGAATTGCGTGATAAAATCTCGCAATTGTGAGTTATAAAGTCAGAATTGCATGATATAAAGTCAGAGTTGTATGTTATAAAGTCAGAATTGCGAGATATAAAGTCAGAATTGTATGTTATAAAGTCAGAATTGCGAGATATAAAGTCAGAATTCTGAATTTTTGATTTGAAACATTCACGAATGACCCATTATTTATGTGCCTCTAGCATCACCAAATGAAACTGCAAAAATGTCTGTTTTCAAACAGGTTTCCCAACATGGAACACTTCCCCATCTGCCATTGGTCAGATAGTCCCGCCCCAAAGACACGCCATTGGTTGTTTAAATGTTGCTGTTGCAGTAAAATTCTTAAATCATGGTAATGTCATTAAGCAGGACAAGTTAAAAAAATGCACTAAAATTCAGCTTTGCATCGCAGGAATAAATTGCATTTTTAAATATATTCAAATAGAAAACAGCACTTTTAAATTGTAATAATATTTCACAGTTTTACTGTAGTTTTCATCAAACAAATGCACCCTTGGTGAACATAAGAGACATTCACAAATATTAAATAATCTTTCCGACCCCAAACGTTTTAGTGTACATGATACAAGATCACCTCAAGATGTTTAACATCACAATGTCATATCGGTAAGTGTGTGTGTCTGTCTGAGAGGTTTAAAGTGATTGATTAGTCCACGTTAAACACGTGCCATTCTAATTAGCTGACAGATTTTATCGAGCGCTAAACGTCGATCAGCTATTGACAAGACGTTTCAGCTGCTGCTTTACACACGCACACCATTCATTAAAGGAACTGCAGATGAAAGAGAGATGCATAGATGAGTGTTATCTGTAAGACCGACAGAGGTTTCTCTTTGAGAATGTGCTAAAAGCTGCTGTAAGGTCAGAGGCTCTTTATTGACCCTGAGGACACATCTTTAGCTGTCCTTTCTGCTCTCTGTGCGTGTACTCAGTCTAAATGAATTATTCTTTATGAAATCATAAATCCATTTCACATAGTATTGATCAGAAGTCATTGGTTAAGGTGTCCCATGTTACAAACCTCTCTCTAAGGTTACTCGTGCTGTTCTTTCTTCAAAATGAGATGTTTAACAGGATGTTCACATTGCTCTTTTAAAAGTATTCATTTCTTTTTTAATAAAAATCCTGCCCCCAGACCTGTCAGTTTCACACCTTGTACTGAGCATTGTATGTGCTGTGTAATTGCATTGTGTCTATGAAAGTCTTTAGGGTTTGTGGTAGTAACTGAATAGCTGAAGTCAAATGACGGAGGTCGCACAGGCTGAATGTGTGTGAGAGAAAGAGGGAGAATTGAGTGGGTGTGTGTCAGTGTGTGGAGGGGAATCAAAGCAGGGCTTCAAAGCTGATCAGGGGTCTCATGGGTAATCTGCCATCCTGCACTGCACTAGTTCAAAGCGCCGCACTGTGAATGCCAGTTAAGAGTGAGAGAGCGATGGAAAATTAAAGAGAAATGGAGGGAGTGGGTTGTGTGTCTGTGACTGTTAGTGTGCCTGTTTGTCGAAGCATGTCTTGTTTATGTGTGTGTTGGCAATAAATGCTCAGGGAACGTTTTGAGATGCGACTGCCTTTGAAACAAACCTGTACGCTTCAGCAGAGATGGTGATAGAGGGAAGACGTGTTGGAAATTCATCAGAAGTCATTGCTGAGTATTTGTAAATTCATAATACACCACATAACTTCATAAAACAGACAGTTACAGCGCCAAAAAGATTGAATTAGCCACATTAGAATGTAATGAACACTCCACATCAGTTAAATTTTATATATGCTATTATTTTATTAATATACATATATTATTGCATTAAAAAGTTTGGGGTCCTAACCAGACGCGACGCGATAAAAGCTTTTTTATGTTAATCAGAGTTTTTGTCCTAACTAACCATGACAGCGACACTCGACGATTCTACTTTAGAAACGGTTTCTATTTTTCTACAACGCTGCGGCTGGAACAACAATGCAAAGTATGAGAATGATTATCTTAGGTACTGTTTATGTGCTTCATTTAATGTTAAAAGCATCTAATGTGAGTTTGAATATCATTTTGTGTGTCTTTTTTCATAGCCGTACTGAAAGCAGCAATGGACAATTCACCTCAGATCTTCAAAATAAATTAAAGGAAACAAGAACGTTCAAACTGTCAACTCATTGTGAACAGACAAGTGTATTCTATGACAAAGATTGTTTTTAAAGTATGTATTTTTAATCATGTTAAATTGTGTAATATTCATGAATTTGATTATGTACTTATCCATTTCGTTGCGAGTGCTGGGAGCTTACCAGGAGACTCCGCCCACACACTCTTCTGATTGGCTGTGATTTTTGATTGACTTCATCGTCGCGTCGCATCTGGTGTGGACAGGCAAATTGCTTATCGCATCGCATCTTTTTAGGACATGGTGTAAGTCTTTTTTTTTAAATGTTTTTGATCACAAATACAGTAAAAACTTTTATTTTTACTTTTTTATATATACTTTTATTTTTATTTTTTAAATTCCTGACAGGCAGTTTTTTTTTTAATACAGCCTACAGTTAGACTTGAAATCTGTTACTTGTTTGGGAAAATTGTTTATTGTGATAATTATTAATAAATGGAACTGTTGTTAGCTGTTGCAACCATTTGATAAAATCAGTAATCCACAAATGGTCATGTATTACAGTGATTTTACCATGGTTGAATGATTCTTAGGCACTTCGTGGCTCCATGTTGTACCTCATAATACTTCTTAATGTTGAAATCACTTTGAGTGACTTGTTGATTTGTTAGATTGTTTAGATGTTGTATTTTAGTTGGAGATGATTACAGACATACTCAATGTGTGTATTTTCACTTTGAGCCAAATGCATAGAAATGCAAACATGGATCTTTTTTACATTAGAAATTGTTTTTTCCAAGTGAGGATGTCCTTGCATGTCCCCAAAGGAAAGTTTTGTCAGTTTTGTTCCCTAATTATAGCTAACCAAACCCACACACACATCTTTGTAGGTCATTCAGTATGAACTCACATGAGACCTCACCATATCTACTGGATTTACATAAACATACATTAATATATTCACAGAAAATGCACAAATCAACATTGCATGGACGTTCAGATGGAAGGATATGCTGGTACTGTGTTCGTTAAGTGAATGAAGAACAATATTAATGATCAAACAGGCGCATTTATACATTGGCATTATCGAGTGACGCCTACTGAGATTTAATATCAACGCACGAACACCTCTTCTCGCTCTGTCATTGTTTCACTCCTTTCTCTCTCATCTTTTGAACAGATTTTTAATCTAACACCCCCGCCAACCCCAAACACCCTCCACACACACACACACTTCTCTTGAGTCTCTTGGGTCCTGGATCTTCCGTTCTCTGTTTAGCGGTTTGTTAAAGTTTTGTCATGAACTACAAAAATATTCAGTCTTTTATCCTCAGCAGAACAGCTGCAGAATTCAGATGAGCGTCAGTATCGATGAAACACTTGTTCTATCACTCTTTTGTTTTGCATAATTCAGTTCATCTTTAGAATCAACTGCACAGTCCTGTCAGATAACAGCTAGTGATACACCTAAAAGTTTTAATAATGATGCATTGAAAATACTTTCATAATGCATTATATACACAGGGTAAAGCAGGGCGCTATGGTGCATTATATATTAATGCATTTACATGCTTTATTTTGATGCTTGTGTCATGAAGCCATTCAAATAATAATGTGCATACTTGTTTATTACATTCTTAACTGTAACATAATGGGATAGTTCACCCAAAAAAGTTCATTTCTGTCATCATTTACTCACACTTATGTCAATCCAAACCTGTTTGCATTTCTTTCTTCTTCTGAACATAAAAGAAGATATTTTGAAGAATGTTAATAGCCAAACAGTTTGACAGTTGACTTCCATTGCATTTTTTGATGAGTGAATGAGTGAGTAAATGATTTCACTTTAACATTGTATTTTGTATTTCACACATCTTTATTTTTTTTTTCAAAAAAGTAGTTTGAGATCGAACAATAACTGGCAAAGCCCCTACTGAAGAACATGGACTGATGTAAGTGCAAGTAAACTTGTTACCGCATGGCTTTTGCCTTTTTTGAGTCATGTAATCATACTCTGTTGACTATGGAAGCTTGTTTCTGCCATGAAATAAAAAATAAAAAAGGTAATTGAGACTTTTTATCTCACAATTCTGACTTTTTTTCTCAGAACTGCAAGATATAAACTCATAATTGCGAGTTATAAAGTCAGAATTGCTTGATATAAACTCAATTGCATGTTATAAAGTCAGAATTGTTAGATATAAACTCACAATTCTAGGAAAAGTCAATTCTGACTTTATATCAAGCAATTCTGACTTTTTTCATAATTGCGTGATATAAACTCGCAACTCACATTGTGAAATGTAAACTCGCAATTGCGAGAAGTCAGAATTGTGAGATAAAAAGTCGCAATTACCTTTTTTTATTTTTTTAATTAGGTGGCAGAAACATACTTCCATAGTTGACTGTCTGTTGAGCTGTCAGTCATGTGACATCATCTTTAATTTGCACAAACAGGTGATTTTGATTCTGATTATGACCTGTTTGTGCAAATTAAAGATGATGTAATATGACTGACAGCTCGACATATAGGTGTGTTCTAGTGTGTCAGAGTCAGAATCAGATCGAATTCTGATACTGATTCCGACTCTGTCACCATGGCGACACTAGAACCCACCTGTGTGTGGTGCCAATTAAAGATGATGTCACATGACTGACAGCTCAACAAACAGGTGGGTTCTAGTGTCGCCATGGTGACAAAGTGTGAATGAAGAAGTCATGTTAGTGATGGGAACATGACGGAAGTGTGAATGCACCTGAACATACAGATCTGTGACTGTCCCAGGTTTTTTATTTATCCAGTTTAATATTTTGTTAAGGGATAGAAAGACAGATGTGTGCCTGAAGCTTGTATTTTTAATTTTGTTAATTAGTTTATTTAGCATTTAATGTGTTTGTGTGTTGTGGATTTGACTCTTCCACATCTAAACCTCTCTCTTCATGTGTAATTCACTGAGAAATGCTTGTATAACCAAATGCTGTATCTATATCATGTATCTGTGTTTTGTTTTTTAAAGAAGAATCTGATGAGAAATATTCATATTGATCATATGCAGACTTTAGATCTTGGCAAATCTGAGCACATTTTGAGACATTGTTGAGATCTCTTGTAGGGTTGCCAACTGTCCCGTATTAGCTGGGACGTCCCGTAGCCTATATTGGGCCTAATTGATTTGTCCCGTACATGACCTCCCTTGTCCAGTTTATTGACTGCTACGCTGATCTAACGGCCACTTACTTTCATTTATTTCGGGAGAAGTGGAGGAATTGACGTGTTGTAAATCTTCTCGAAGCGGAAGTCGTCATAGTTGGGTAAAATTCTATGGCGGTGAATGAGAGAATACATTAAATATATGTTTTGTTTCCCCATTTTCTCAAATAGCAAAAGAAAAACTCAATAACATGTTTTCACAACTTTCAAAAAGAGGAAAAAAATAGAGATAACGGCAGTCAGAAGAGAGAAAGATGTCAACTTTACCATCACTCACATAGCTGCTGTATTAGAAACAACCAGCATAATACAAAAAAAATTAAATACAAATACAATACAAAAAAAATTAAAATATAAAAACTTTGCAAGATTTACGATGCTGATGACTGTTAAAACGGTCTGTGAAAAGGGTCCATTCACTGAATTGCGTTGCAAACTAACATGGTGGCGCCCATCGCGCGTTGTATGATCATTATAAATGTTTTTAAACGACAAAACACATTCACTTACACATATTTGAGAATCGGAATATCAGGTAGTTGATGACACAGCTAACAAGTTTCTGAATATTTTGAATAGAAAAGGAAAAATGGAATAAAATAAGGTTTTTAAAAGTGTAAAAAAAACATAATGGAGATATAATTAATTTTGAAGTTTTATTAAGTGTTCGCAATGAGATTATGTGGTTTTTATAATCAATTAATACTGCTTTTATTATTTTTTACAAGATGGACAAAATTTTTCACCAAAAAAGTCATTCGGTTAAACCAAAAATTTGGTTTTACCGAATGACACTTTTGGTTATACCGAATGACGATATTTTTAAACAGTGCAAACAGGCTGATATCTAGCTATCTAGCAAAAGTACAATCCAAAAATTTTATATTTAGTACAAGTTTTTAAAATATTACAACATTTTCCATGTTTTCTAGCGGTTGTACCGAATGACCTGTTGTTTCGGGACATGCGTCTGAGCGAGTGAAAACATGAATTTTTCAAACAGTTAAAAGAGCGTTAGTTGAATGATGTCACATCCTGTCACATGATATTGAGCCCATGACTTGATCCAAAATGGTCCCTTTATATTGGTTACTCCGAATGACATCAATGAAATTCATTTTTCTGGACATTCTTTCTCAAAACAAAGCAATGACTTCTACACATAATTTTAATACCATTTTGCACTATGTTGATATATGATGTTATAAAATCATGCCAGGATAAAAAATATATACATTTATTACATTTTAAGATATTTTAATCACAAATTAAATGGCCTTTGGACGGTTAAACCGAATGACCTTTTGACACTTCAAAATCTTTAAAATACCTTTATATTTGGCAAAATATAATTAAAACCTTTTGGAACCAATAAAAGAGATCTAGTTTTACTACCTCACATACTTTGGATGTCATATCTTTATTATTAAGGCCTTTGGACAAAAAAATGACCCGTCACATCAATGACCCGTTTATGTCTGAGAACCTTTACATCTTTCATACACATACTGCAGATACTGAAATGACATTGACACTGTGTGGTACAGTACAAATATTTTGAGTGTGTGCCTTATTCTGTCCCTTATTTTCCTTTGCTGAAGTTGGCAACCCGAGACACACGTGAGGTTATTGGGATCTTTTAGGGACGTCTGAGAATTACGTCTGTAATCTTGTTGCTGTTGAGGTGAAACAATCGAGAGCGAGCAGAAAGAGCTGTTTGAATATCATGCTGTGATGACGATGATGTCATCTGGTAATATGTTATTCATGGCTCTATGATTCATGTGTCCCTCAATAACATTTATTCAGTGCTGGAGACAGATGGCTTCGGCTCTGGATGTTGCCAGGAATGCTGCGCGAGTGTTTTTTGGAAATGTTTTGAGGGACGTGTCAGTAGAGCGGTGTTCAACGCTCACAGTCCAGACGCACGGCCATCTGCTCGTCCAGACACGCACGGATCTAGAACCGGCCGGATCGGCATTCTCACTGATCTAGAACCAGCTTTAATCTAATCCACACATGATAAACTAGAACTCGTGAAGGCCTGGTAAAGCAGTGAAGGTTTCTAAGTAAATGTAAAGTCATCATGAAATGAGTTCGCAAACCTTTTTACTTTTGTAATGTGGCATAAACAGGATATTCTTTTAGTTAAGAATTAAAAAATAATTTGATTTGTTAATCTGTGGTGTTTCCATGATTTTCCAAGGAATATTTTGTAATGGATTAAATATTTTAAAGTTGCATAACTATATAATGGACTTTTCGATATTTTATTAATTTCCATGACCTTTCCAAACTTTCCACACAGCCTAGAAGGAAAGTCATTTCTGAGTTGGTGAAACAATTATTGGACCAGGAATCACAATATGACCAGGAACATGTATAAAGAAAGTAAACAAATCTGAGATTTTTAGGTAGATTTTTATATTGTTTTTAAAGGGGACCTATTACGCCCCTTTTCACAAGATGTATGTCTCTGGTGTCCCCAGAATGTGTCTGTGAAGTTTCAGCTCAAAATACCCCACAGATAATTTATTATAACTTGTCAAATTTGCCCCTATTTAGGTGTGAGCAAAAACACGCCGTTTGTGTGTGTGTCCCTTTAAATGCAAATGAGCTGCTGCTCCCGGCCCCCTTTCCAGAAGAGGGCGGAGCTTTAACGGCTCACGCTTCTGTTGCTCAACAACAACAAAGCTGGAGAATCTCACGCAGCCAAAATGAGTATTGTCAGTAACGGTGTTCAGCCTTACATTGTTCAAACCGGAGTCGACACTGATGGAGAGACTCAGGAAGAAGTTACAACTTTTAGAATGAAACTGGACGTTTCTGAACGGTTAGTGTATAAATTTATGTAGTTGCTAGCGATAATAAATGGCCCTTTTCTATCCTGTTTTTGACCCTCTGAACCCTCCACTTCACGGGTGTGTCTCCTTTAAGACTTTAATGTATACGTCCACTGCTGATTGGATAACATCTTTGCATATTAAATAAGTAGTGTGAACGTTTTTAGAACAATGTCAAAATGTCAAGGAAAATTTTATTTCTTAATTCATAACCCCTTTAAGTTCTGTTGGAGTTCCAGTATGTTTCCACATGATCAGGCTTATTTCAAAAGAAGTGAAATGGAAAAGGAAAAATGTTTCTCATGAAGGTCCGGTCTGTTCCTCAGGAAGTCTTATGATACGATGGTGTTTGTGGCAATGAGGTTTATTGATTGTTGTTCCTCTTGACGTGTGTCGACTGCTGTCCTGTCTGCAGCAGAAATATTCATCTGGTTAATCCATTTGGGTCTCGGGTGTGTGTGTGTGTGTGTGTGTGTTAATGCTAACAAGCCGGCCTGATCAATAACTGCTTAATCAGCCGTTCACGCTGTAGCTCAGATCAGGGGGTCGTGAGAAAGTGCAGGTCTGACCCTCGTGCGCACAGCTGTCTCTCTCTCTCTTTCTCTCTTTCTCTCAGAGTCTGTCCATCTTTTTCAGATCGAAAGTTGCTTTTTCTTTTTTTCTCACCTTTTGTAATTTACTGCGCTTTTGAGATGTTATATGGCTTGTATTTGGTCTTAATCACATTTTCTTGTAAAATAATGTCAGCTTTTTCTGTAAAATTGACCCTCTGACCTGATCCGACAGCACTCCGATGGAAAAGAAAATTTAATCTCGGAAAAAGGAACAGAGTGTATTATTAAAAAATGCTAAAGATCATATGCGCTGGGCTGCCAGTAACATTGCACACACACACACACACACACACACTGAATATGAGTGTGTGTTTAGCTTGATGGAGGCGACACATCAGTCTACATTAAGTACTAATCTGTTTCCTGCCAACAGTCCTGTACGTCACGCTGAGGCCGGATTTGAGATGTACAGTATGTGTGTGTGTGTGTGTGTTGGATATATGTTAATGTGTTCTGCACTGCTCATATTAACTATAGTCTCCTTACAGCAGTTATCAGAGACAAAGAGAATGTTTGGAATAGCATAATAACACACTAGACACTACCCATACTATTTCTTTAATATATATAGCATGATTATTAAATATGCAGATTTACTAATATATAACTAATATTAGGTTTCTAATTCATTATGTTTATTTTTATAAAATATAATAATTTCATTTCTCAATTATAAATGTTATAATTTATTTGAAATGGTTTAAATATTAAATATTGATTTTTTTAGACAAATTGTATATATATATATATATATATACTTTTAAATTAATAAACTTTATAATAAAATTTTTCATTAATTTATTTTTTCAATTTAATGTATTTTTTATAAAATTATTTTAATATAAATAAACAATAAATAATTAATAATAATTCAAAATTTAAAATTAATGTATTATTATTTGTATTTATTAATATAGGCTACTGTATATAATTTTGAATTATTAAACATTTATTTTTCATTAATTTATTTTATAAAATAAAATCATTTATTTTATCTTTTATTTTTGTTTATTAATGATAATAATAATAATAGTAATAAAAATCTTATTTAATTGTTTAAATATTGATTTTAAGATCAAAGAAAAACATTTGGCCAATGGTTTCAGAAAAGGAGTGAATAAATACTTTATGGTTATGCAATTAAAATTGCTTACTGCTTTCTGTATTATTTCATCATTCCATCTACCTTATATATTATGGTCAATTTGAAGAAATGGTTTTATTTTTCAATTATTAACTTGATAATCAATTAATGACATTAAAATATTATGCCATTATTATTTAATGATATTAAATGATTAAATTGATCATTATTATTTTATGTATGTAGTACACTAGTATTCAGAACACTAAAATACCTGCCGTACACTAGAGCGAGAGAGAGAGTTTGAACCTCACACCTCACATCAGCACATGCATACAAACCAGCACTGGGCCATTAAATATTCCTTTTGATTGGGTTCTAGCTGCATCGATTTAAAATAGCACATGCAAGATTTAACACACACACACACACACAAGGCTAAAGACAATTCAGTTTCTGCCCCTGATGGAACATTATTATATTCATAACTAGCTCTGTATTAGTTGTGTTGACTTCAGGGAGTTTTAAAATGAATTACAGTCTTTGTGTTTGTTGTTCTGGATGAGCTTAACGGACGTTGTTTTCTTCTTTAAATGAGTTTCCCTCTGTGATATTTCTAAGTGGGGTTTGGGATAATGGCCACTGCGTGTGTGTGTGCGCGCGCAGTTTTTACAGTAAAGAAGCGTTCCTTGGAGCACGTGTAGAATGCCATGATAATCAATTTAACCTTGAATCAATGTTACACACATCACACAAACGCCAATCAACTTATGTGTGTGTATCATTTACACCGCTGGTGTATCCAGCATCAAGGGGAAGCTTCTCTCTCTCTCTGCTCATTAAGGAGTGTGGATCAAAGTGCAGGCCTGTCCTCGTCCCGTGAGTGGTGGCGTTCGCGGCTCTGATGTGGTCGTTCTCTGGACTGAATCCCGGGCTCACTCACTGGAACGAAACATGGCAGCAAAATCCCTCTGATATTTGTCCTTTGACTTCATGGCTGTGTTCGGAATAAAATATTGGATATTAATATTCACAGTCAATTTTAAGTGGTTTATTTACATTTTATTTTTGAATTGTTAAACTGTTATTTTTTATTAGCCTAAAAGCCCGTTCACACCAAAAACGATAACTATAAAGATAACGATAAATATATAGTTCTAAAAATCATTCTAAATATAAAAGAATAGCAGTGTCCACACCACAGCTATAACGATAATGATATAGAGAAACAATAACGTTGGGATCACTTTCAGAACGATTTTTTTCCAGCTGTTGAACGATAAAACATTGACAGCCAATCAGAATCTGCGTTTAATTCTAATTTAATGGCTCGCGCATTTAAAATGTCAGACGACATTGCGGAGAAGTTAATCACAGAGGTCCAGAAAAAGACACTACTGTTTGACAATTCAAACCTTTCAAGGATACTTTAAAGAAAATGGATATATGGAAAACAATCGGTCATACCCTTGGAATAAATGGTGAGAAGTATTAACGATGAGATCATTATGCCAGGCTAGCAAACAATGTAACATAAAATTACCTCAGGAATCCATCGCTAGTTTCGACAACATTGTCTTGCTTCCTTTGAAGTTGCAGTGAAAAAGACTAGGTGATGTTTTTATTCCACTAAATTAACTTCATCAGGTAAATTCACTATTAGATTAAATCGATTACACTAGCTATTCACTCGAAACATAGCATGCTGAGGACATCTGTACGGAGCCCTGGACATGACATGCAGAAAAAAAATAGTAGGCTAAATCGTGCGCACGATTTCCTATTTCGTTCCCTCGATTTATAAATCATGCACGATTTAGTAAATCAAGGGAACGAATTACTAAATCGTGCGCACGAATTAGTAAATCGAGGGAACGAATTAGTAAATCGTGCGCATGATTTAATTTTTTTCTTGCATGTCACGTGCAGGGCTCCGTACATCTGCTGGTTAAAGCCGTGTAAATGCAACAAGAATGGCAAAAACATGTTGTACACACTTTTAAAATCACAAACTTAGAATAAACAGACCATTATCATTCGTTGGTGTGGACCAAATATAGTTATCATTATACTTGTCTTTAGTTATTGTTCTTGGTGTGAACAGGCCTTAATTCCTTTTTTCTTATGAAATTTATTGGTAGGAATAAAATAATTTATTTTCTTATTTTGATTGTTAATTATAACAATAATTTTATCTTAAATTGTTTAAATATTGATTTTTAGATTAAAGAAAAGGATTAAAAGGATTGTAGGCGGTTTACAGTATATACTATGCAGTGAGCAGTAGACGCTATTCGCTATACCGGCTTTATTAAGTTATGAATGTGTATCACCACGCGATTAAAAGGTAACTTTTCCATGTTAATCGGAGTTTTTGTCCTAACTAGCCGCGACGGCGACACGATGATTCCAGAAACGGTTTCTATTTTTCTGCAACGTCGCGGCTGGAACAACAACACAAAGTATTATAATGATAACCTTAGGTACTGTTTATGTGCTTTATTTTATGTTAAAAGCGTCTAATGCGAGTTTGATCGTCATTTTGTGTGTCTTTCATAGCAGTACTGAAAGCAACAATGGATAATTTACCTCAGATTTTCAAAATAAATAAACGGAAACAAGAACGTTCAAATTGTCAACTCATTGTGAACTTACAAGTGCATTCTATGACAAACATTGTTTCAGTAACTCAGTATATATATTTTAATAATGTTAAAATGCTGTAATATTCAAGAATTTGATTATGTACTTACCCACTTCGTTGCGAGTGGCGGGAGCTTGTCGAGAGAGCCCGCCCACGCGCTCTTCTGATTGGCTGTGATTTTTGATTGACTTTATCGCGTCTCAGTCGCGTCGCGTCTGGTTTGGACAAACAAATTGTTTGTCGCTGGAACCTTATTGCATCGCGTCTGGTTAGGACACGGTGTATGTATGTGTTATACAGATGCTTTCTTTACATTTAAATCTCACTTTAATAACTCTGATAAACTCAAATGTTTACCTTGATATTTAGCCGTCCTCCAAACATCAACCTAAAAACACCCATAAAAACGCACTTTCTTCTCTATCGGCCTGTCCTGGACCCCTAGGGTTTCTCTGTGCTCTAAATGTCATCCCTTCATCCTTCACTCTTACCCTCCTGTGCATTTTGCCTTTGCAGTAGTTTCATCTTTTATTTTGATTGTATTCAATTTTAATGTCATATTCTTTCTTCATATTGCAGAGCTCTCAGAGCAGTTTTGTGTGTGAAGCGAGAGCTCAGTCTCCTCTTGACCTTATCTGTGTGTGTGTTTGTGTACACGTGTGTCAATGTATATATGTATTTGTGTCACCCTTGACGGATCATTCTATCTCTTGTGCAAGTTATTGAACAGGTTAGAAACATGACCTTTGACCTTTCTCACTGTCTATTGCTTTTTGAGGACATGTGTGCACATCAGTCAATATGTCATCATGCTGGAGGTCAAAAGACAAAACATTCCTGCATCTGTCTATATATATATATTTATATACATTTTGATATCTGTAAGCGAAGAGCGTTTGATCTTGTATTCACGGTTACTGTAGATTCAGCTCCAACCTTCATCACGCTGACAGTCAGGCGGATCAAACGACCCCCGATGCACTTCTCTGATCTCTCTCAATTAGACCTGAGATATTGACATGAACTGATCAAACTCCCGCATGGACACACATACTGACAGATGCTGCTCAGATCTCAATACAATTCAACTCAAGAGATTACAAACATAATACAGAACAACAAAAGGCTTTGTATATGTATATAACATATTTATGTTGTTTTAGGAGAGCTGTAAGTTCAATACAAACTCATCTGATATTCTCTCTGTTCAAAAGAACATTGAAGTTTACTTCTCCTTTCTGCATAGGGAATAATAATAAAATAAAATACACACTTATATTGTTGTTGCTTCATTGAAATAGAAAAGGCGCTGTCCGGGTGTTTTCCTCAGGCAAGACAAAATATGGAGTAAATAATATACAGAAGGTGAAATATTTTGCAGGTGTTTTGACTTCGAGCGTCCCATCTAGCGGTGGGCGAGGTTATTGCAGCGCCACCAAAACGCCTCATTAGTGTCTCTTCGTTAATGAACGCTTAAAACTAGTTAAATTCGTTTCGTCTCGAGATACTAACCAATTATACTCTCTCTCTCTCACATTTACACTATAGTCTCATATTTATTTTTATATGACACGGAGACACGTTATTGATCATACCAAAAATCAATGTTGTGATTTCATCATTTATCCGCTAGATGGCAGCAGATCGCCACGCTTCAGATCATTCAGCGAGTTTTTCTGAGTACGCTAATGTGTTCTACACTTAGTATTCTGTCTTTTTTAATGTCTTGGAAGTAATTTGATTGATTGTAATTTAATAATATTTTACTATTTTTTTCCTTATTTCTGTTGGGAAGTACTCTTAACACAACGAAAAAACAAACGCCCTGCTGAGGAAAAAGAAAAAGAAAAAAGACGGTTAGCTAAATCTTAGCTAAATCTCCCAGACTGACTAAAGAAGCGGCCAAACTCAACTTAGGCTGGTTTTAGCTGGGGTTATTCCTCATTCACTGTCATTGTACGGAAAAGAGCGGCTTGAACATTCTGACAAACATCTCATTTTGTGTTCACAGAACACAAAAACTGATATTACTTCTGAAAGACACGAGGGAGAGTAAATATTGACAGAATATGTGTTTTAGCTTAATTATTCCTGTCAGTCTGTCACCAAACAATCCCGTTTTCATCCCTGTAGTTCGTGATTCCAGTCAGAGAGGGGCGCTGTGTTCGCATCCCAATGGATCCTCTGGACGGGACTCCGTACACACACACACACACACACACACATCAGCAGTAGATTTCACTGTCTGTCTGTCGCCAGCGTGTGCATGTGAACGGATTGTTGGCCGTTTTTCCCGGGGATCTATATCGCCACACCGACCCAGTACATCAAAATGTGTGGCTGAAGAATATAACTCGGGATTACTGTGGCCTAAATTCCCCATTTTGTCCTCCTGTGGGTGTCCAAACTGAGGATTTGCTCCGGCCAGCGCAGCGATCATGTCGGGGAAAATAGAAAGCAAGCACGGTAAGCGCGAACCGGCCCGCTGAGTATGTAGGCCTGCTTATATTGCACTTTAACAGCTCCGAAATCCTTTACCGATGCGTTTAATGATCTTGTTAGGGATGCACCAAAGGCACGGGCCTCTAATGTTTATTTCGAGCCAGAAATATGTGGTGGAATAAATCAGTGTCTGTTAGCACGCGCTAGCGCCCGCTGGGGAGTCCGAGCTCGCGCTGCCGCACGGGACATTTAAACGGTGCTTTTCTACCGAGAGAGACTCATGCAAATCATCAGAGACTGTTCTGTCTGCCTGTCTGTGCAATTAAACATGCATTTATTAACCTATACTCGCATGCAAACACTACAGCAACAGTAGAGACTCTCCATCCTGCTGCTGTTGTCAATCTCATGCTCAGACAGGCTGATTTTCCCAGAGACACAAATAAGTGAAGTTTATGAGTTGATGCACAGGTTTATTTAATAGTGCATTTTTGTTTACTGGTCGATTAGGTTGCACAGATAACTATTTAAAGGGTTCATATGTGTATTTTCAGACAGTAAGATATGACATTGTTTCTTAAAAGAGTTTTGAACATTTAAAATGTAATGTAAAGTGTATATTATGTTCATTTTTCTATTCGTTTTAATATTTGCAGCTCATTTAAATAGCCCTGAATGTTTTTATGTAGTAAAATGAGTTCTTAAAAGCAGCATGTGTTATGCAAATGTTGTTTGAGTAGTAGGTTTTAGATAAAGTCACCTCAATAATGCAAATGTTTTTTTTTTGTGGGGACAGTGTCGCCTTATTTCTGAGTTAATTATGTTTATTTCATTTGTCAGGCTCTCAGAGTCGGATGCTGTCATGTTGCACGTTATGTTTAGGAATATGACAACACAGACTGTCTGTCTCTCTCTGGATGTGTCTGTCTGGTTGTGGTGAGTCTTAACGGAAAGCGACAGGAGGTTTCTTTCGGCGGTGGGAAGGAAACTCAATCCCCCTGATCACCTCACCCTAAACAGCTGTCCCGAACGCCCGGATCGGCTCACGGTTTAGGGTGAGGCTGAAGGGGAAGTTTTGTTGTTCAGTAGAACAACAAATGAATGTAATAAAACCATCTTTTTTATGCACATAATGCAGTATAGCATTACTGATCAATATTAGGATTATTGGTTGATATTGGAAGCAGATAGTTTAGTTTCAAAATAATTTTATTTCATGTTAATAAAATGGTAGGTTTGGTTGTTGGGGTTTTATTCTTAATTTTAGACTGAAAAATTAGATTTATAACACTTTTTTTTTTTTTTTACCGAAAAATAAACATCAGGCAAAATACTATAGATTTATAATATTTTTAATGAAAGTATTTTGCTTTTACTCTGCAAAATGCGTGGAGAAGCTACATTTAAATGGGCTATATATAAATCAAGTATTATTATTATTATTATTACATTATCGTCCAAAAATTTGAGGTCAGTAACATTTAAAAAAATGTTTTTGAAAGAAGTTTCTTATGTTCGCCAAGGCTTCATTATTTGATCAAAGGCTTCATTATTTGTTCGCCAAGGCTTCATTTATTTTATCAAAAAACAGTAAAACGTGAAATATTATAACTGTTTTTTTAAGTATTGTAAAATGTAATTTATTCCTGTGATCAAAGCTGAATTTTCAGCATCATTACTCCAGTCTTCAGTGTCACATGATCCTTCAGAAATCATTCTAATATGATGATTTGCTGCTCATGAAACACTTCTGATTATGATCAATGTTTGTGGAAACACTGATGCATTTTATTTTTCAGGATTCTTTGATGAATAGAAAGTTCAAAAGAACTAAACGTCTTTACTGTCAGTTTTGATCAGTTGAATGCATCCTTGCTGAATAAAAGTATTAATTTCTTTTAAAAAAAGCTTACTTACCCAAACTTTTTGAACAGCAGAAATGGTGAAACCTTTTAAACTCTTACTTTCTATAACAGCCGAGCTGATTTCTTATTGTGGGAAGGTGAAGAATGCATATCCCGAGGCGTTACTCACCTGAACATTCCTTTGAGGCACAACTAAAAGTCTCATTTCATCGGGGCCGAACATGTTTGAGCCTTGTAAATCGTGTCAGCACACTTTTTATTTGAGAATGAACCTAATTTGAACAATAGTCACAATTTAGCTGTTGTATTCAAATCGTTTTGGAAGCCGCATTCTTTGCATGTTCTGTTCAGGCACACGCTGTGTCCTGTCTTGCACCAACCTGTAGGAAGTCTCTCCCATGTGCTTACCCGCTTTGTTTGTATTGGAGGTTTGTGTGTGTTTGGTTACCGGGTTGCCTGTTTGACTTTTGTGCGTTCTGCTGGTCAGGCGAATCGGTACGGTTCTGGATAAGTCTAAAGCCAGCCCGAAACAACAAGAGCAGGACGGAGTGCGCAGGTTGACTCTGTATGTGTGCGTTCTGATGTAATTCTCCGCATCAACATGTTTCTTTGTCACTGTGGATACACTGACCTGATGTCATAATGCCACAGTCATTCATGCAGAAATGTTAAAACAAGTCACTTACTATGAACTACCTCCCTCTGTCTGCTTCTCTCTACCCCTGTGGCTTTGAACAAAACCAGGAAGCTGATTTGACCTCCCTCAACTTCCTTACGACAGTGAGAAAATGAACTTTTGGGGAGGAAAATGAGTGTGTGAGAAATCTTGAGTGTGTGTGCTCGTGTCTCAAGGCTTCAGACAAACCAGTACACTCTTAAAAATAAAGCTTCCAAAAAAGAGTTTTCTACTCTGAGCCATAGAGGATCCATATTTGGTTCCCTGAAGAACCTTTCAGTGAACAGTTCTTAAAAGAACCATTTTTTTTTAGAATATTTTAATAATCTAAAGAACCTTTTCCACTGTAAAGAACCTTTTGTGGAATGGAAAGGTTCCATGGATGGTTCTTCATGGAACCATCAATGCCAATAAAGAACTTTATTTTTAAGCGTGTGGAAGATCTTAAGAGAACAGTTCAGTGAAAGTAAAAATTCTGCCATTAATTACTCATCATCATGTTGATTCAAACCTGTATGATCTTGCTTGCTTTCTGTGGAAAGCAAAGTTTTTTTTTTTTTTTTTTTTCATGCAACGAAGAATAGTGACCATGGCTTTTACCATATCACAGTGGTGTTCCACATAACTATATGCTGTTTTTTTTCTGAAAACATTCAATTTAACTGATACTCCTTTCCTTCATAGCTCTCAAATGTAATTGGAATATAGTGCACAAGTCATATAAACATAGTACAACGGTGGCTGAAGCCAGATACCGAAGAACCGGCCAATAAATCTGTGTTCGCTGGAAGAGCTTGTCCAGTAACAGACCTTCTGTATGTGAGTTCATCATTTGTGCTGTGCATGTGAATAACGGCAGTAAAAATAACCACGATTCTTGGAGAACAATCAGAATAATGAAAATTGCATGTAAATGGGAGTGAAATTGCTTGTTGTGTCATGTAAACATCTTACTGCGATTAAAGGCACCCACACAGACACACACTACAAGATAATCAGGCCGATTTTGGGCCCAATTCTCCCCTTTCGACAATCCTAGGTAAAGTCCCAATTATCTTGATGGTTGTTCAGATTATTTTAGCAGGTTTTCCTGTGGTGTGAGGTGTGTTAAGAGTGATTGAATCTGCTCAGAAGAATGTTGGGGCCGCACCGATCTCAAATCGTAAAGCCCAAAGTATACATCAGCTGTCCGCGTTCCGCGACGGTCTGTGTGACTTATTTTACGTCACACACTGTGTCTGCATGCAGCCCAATTTTTGTAACCGCACGCAAAGTGCGCATACAACAGCGCATGTGCGAGTTACTTTAGCGCTTGAAAACAGCCGTCCACTAGATAGTGTGCATGCGCCAAACGTGTCTCTCCATGCTCACAGCCAAAGGAGTACACTTTGAAAGTTGAACGCTAAAGACGGAGCAGAACGTGGGAAATGAAGTATACACGGTTCTTAAATATCCAACATGTTGAATATTTACGATCAGAAATCCTGTTGTATGGGGGGAACCCAGAGGACAAACTTGCTCGCATTCTGTAGATTGTCACGTGGAACCAAACGGTACCAAATCAGAAAGCGAGCTAAAGGAAGACGGAAGTGTAACACGACTTTATCCAAACATTTTTCTTTTTCTTTCTTGAATTTTCTGTAAAAAGCAGTCTAAACACACCATTTCTTCTTGCCTGTTGTCCGCCATGCTTGTTTTGCTTAGTCATGTTTGACCACAAGAGATTTTGCGAGATTTCCCGTGTTCACAGTCGGGATTCTTGTTGTTTGTGAATGGAATCTATTAAGGCTGGTTCACACAGAGACACATGGGCAGTGGAATGTGGAAAAAAAAAAAGTCTTGAGATGCATTTTTTAAAAGTTGAACTGATTTTAACTCAAGCGCAACATTTTTAGAATGTGCAAGATGCTCCAAAAGATGCAAGACTCGAGTGCAACGGTCATACATATCCGTCTAGCACATGTTTACATAGAAAAAACAATAGAAAAGTTGGAATGGAAAATGCGTTCTGTGTGAACGGCCCCTTATGGTGCATGCACATCAAAAGCGAAGCGGATATTTGCATCGCATTGCTCGCTCTAGATTACTCGCGGGATTACTTGTTTTTCCCGCATCACTCGCACGATGAGGAGTGTCTTCCATTTTCTTATAGAACCGACGTGTCAAACCGAACATGTTAATAAGCTCTTCGCTGATTGGCTTGTGCAACAACGTGTCATACAGATTTGCGAAGATGCGATTGAGGCGAATATCGCACGTTCGTGGCAATCGCGTTGCCCAATTCACGTCATTCACATTGCCCGGCGTGAATTTGCGTCTATTTGCGTCTCTGCATTGACTCTGTATCTAATCTGCTTGCGCAAATAATTAAATTCTAGGGATGCACCGATATTAACAAACAATTATTGGCCGATACCGATATTTGTCACTTCCTCTCTTATTTGAAATTTTGTCATCAACATAGATAGTATTTTGATCATGTTTTAAATAAGCAAAGTTCAAAAACACCTGCATTAAAATATACTAGCAGGTTTATTGCTGCATCATCAAATAATTTTTAATGAACATGGATTGGATCCATTTAACATTCAGCAGGCCTATATAAAGACAACAGAACAAAGATACATATGAAATAAACAGTGCTTTTTAGGTAGGTTTAATAGTTTTCAGGTACAGAAATAAAGTAAACAAATGTAAAAATAGCACTGCATATTCTTCACTGTATAAATTAAATACATATTAATCCTTCTTTATTGTAACAGACTTTATTGTGATTAATCTTCTAATTTGTTTTTGTATACATTTATATATTTTTTGTAAGTTTAAATATTTATGAGATCTCCTTTACTAAGGCGGGACTCTTATTTTGAAGGGTGTTCTCGTCTACGGTCTGAGGAGAGCACGCAGTTCTTCAGAGTTATTTTGCAGATTTAAAGTTTGTCTGTTTCCCCCGAAAAGGCATAAGCTCCGTATGTATTTGTTAACTGTTAGTTGTAATAAGTGTTTTGTGTAATTCGCTTTTTGTTGATGATAATGCAATGGAGAGAGAGAGAGTTTAATGCGCACTTCTTGTGCTCTGTAATGTTTAGCTTTTGTGGTGATTTGTTTGGAGTGAAAACAGACGCAATAAACTTTATAAAACATCAGTAAAGGTTTGGTCATCATTCGGATGGGTTCCGCTACACTTATTAAAGTTACAAAAGTTATTTAGTCAAGAATAGTGTGCGATCTTTTGTTATTTGATTAACTTTAAAGCGCAGACAGCAGCGCTAGGATAATGTAACAGTCATTATACAGCTCCGTGCCTTCACGCAGTTAATTAATAAACCATCGGTTTGTTATATCGGCCTTTTTCCTGCTACAGCCGATATGCCGATGGTTATAAATTGAGCAAAAATCGGCCGATAAATATTGGCGCATCCCTATTAAATTCGCTTTTGGTGTACATACAACAGTAGTGTGTAATGTACAGTCTTGGTCACATTGTGGCACTACACACACTATAAGAGCAAAACTGTTAAATCTATGATTTTTTTTTTTTTGTGTGTGTGTGTTTGTGGTCTCTCACATTCTGAACATCTGATAAGATTTAAAAAATCTTTTAGGTTGGGCCAGCCTTAAGTCCTTACTCTGATTATTGGAAATAATCACATTATTGGTGCACATGTACATGTAGTCACTGTTTGAAATAGAACAATGTTTCAGCATTTCTTCTTTTGTGTTTCTACAGAAGTCGAAAGTATTTAGGGTTTGGAGCCTCATTTAAGTGACGACAGAATTTTTGCAAGATAAATTTTTCCGTATTTAAAGATAATTCAAATAAGTTTTCAGTAGAATTCGTGTTGTGATTGTTCTTGTTACAACTGAGCAGTTCTGATGAATCAGCCCTGCATGTCTGTGTTTTCATGTGGTTGAACGATTGTGACATTCTCCAAATAACTCGACTGTAATAATGTGTCATGTATTCGGAGGGTGTTTTGGATGTAGTTATGAGTAGCTGCGAATCCCTGACAACAAAATTATTTATAAGTGCTCGTAGATGTGTAATGCATTCGGTCGGGGGTGTGCGTTTATCTATGAATAGTTGCATTGCCATGTAAATCCCAGACAACAAAAATGTGTGTGAGTGCTCACATGTACATGCTGGTGTCCTAAACACAGTCTAGCAGTCAACTGAGAGATAACGTACTACTGAGAAATACAGACACACGAGAGATTAAGATAACTAGTGCATGTTTGGGCTGGATGGGAATATATAGAGAGTATATTGTGTGTATATATTTAAATATGTAAAGGTTAAAAATGAAAATATTGTCATTAATTACTCACCCTCATGTCGTTCCACACCCGTAAGACCTTCGTTCATCTTCGGAACACAAATTAAGATATTTTTGATGAAATTCGAGAGTTTTTTTTATTTTTTTTTATCCCCCATAGAAGGCAACATAATTGCTGTATTCAAGGTCCAGAAAAGTACTAAAAACATCTTTTTTTTTTTTAGTAAAGTAAAAGATTAAAACGTTTTTCATGTAATGATGCAATCTTTACTCATGCTGATCTAAAATAAATTACTTTTAAACGAATCTAATAACTTGATAGGCTTTATTTGGCCTACGTTCCTAATTCCTGATTGAGTGCGGTGCATTCTGATTGGCTGTCGGGAGCGTTTTGGCCTTTGATTGGCCAGAATAAGTGCAGAATTATTTAGAGTTGTCTCTGGCTACTTGTTTTTTGTCCCAAAACTGTAATTTGGGGTTTTAGAGAAATGAGCACAGTAGATTACTAGAATGAAAAACATGCTCTTACTATCCTGAGCTTCAGTAATTAGATGGTACTTGCGCCATGTGTGTGTGTTTGAGAGAAGCAGGCATGTGTATGTGGACGTGTAGGGCTTTGTGGGAATAAAGTACGGAATGGATAGATGCGAGATTGAGAATTTCAAGCGCTCTTCTCTGATTTGAGCTGCTCAAATGTCCATAATGGAGGTTTAAAATGTATTGACCGCTTTTCCATTTCCATTGTCTTTTTCTGGATCGGTGTAATTCAGTTTGCGTGTGCACAGTTTTCCATGCCGTAGGCTTATTCGATCATTTCTCACATGTCAGGCAGTTTTTCATCCGTGCGGATTTTGACCGTCATAGTTCCATAGTTCCTTTTGGAATCGGGATGTTTTCGCATTCCAGCATCATCCGACACACATGGAACTCTGACACAACGGATTCTGGAAGTTCTCTGCAGTTCTATTTGAGTTTATTTTTAGATTCCACTTGGTTTGATGTCTGAGTCAGGCTGGGTCATGGGATTTGACTGAGGGTGACTAACTGTGAACCCTGAGCAATGTCTCCGGTCCTGGATGCTTATTTCTGACTTCTACTAGTGACCTGTTGGACAGTTTTTTTTTGTTTTTTTTTTGATTGAAGAAAATGTCCAGTATCACATCCAGCTTGAGATCACTGAGATTGGAAGAAGTCAATTTGGGTCTCTGAACTAGTTCTTAATTTCGATATCCAGAATTTGTCCGGGTCCTACATGGGGAATACCAGTCGGAGAACCCAACGTCTTCTAGAGGAGACGGAATATTTTAATGGCAGAGAACCAGATACAGGTGAGAATGGATGCGCTGAAAGCGTGTGCAGCATACAGGAAGGTTTTGAATTCATCAAGGTCATTGTAGAATTTATGTGGAAGAATTTGGACTTTGTTTTCTGAGTGTGATGCAACAGGAGTAATGTATAATATCAAGGCAGGTTGAACTTTGTATTTGGTCACTTTGTATTTACTTATGAAGTGTAACGTTGATCTTTTGAGCTTTCTTTTAATACTAGTCATAAAGTGCACACATTCTTATTGCAGTTCACAAACTAGTTGTACTTTGGTTTCAATGACTCTTATTGTGATGTTGGATTTTAGACTTTATAATGTTCTTTTATTTCTGTCAATGTACGCTATTGGATTTAGATTGATCAGGCTTTGTTTTGGACGTTCTTCAAAGTCAATTTACTTATTTTGAAGGTTGTACTGTTTCAATTCTTTAGGTGTTCTGGAATTTTTGCTCAATTCAATATATATTATATTTGTGTTACAGGATGGTTACCATATTTATATGCTATGGTTCTTTTTTGTTAGTGTTGCATTAATACATTAATTGCCCTCTTTTAAAAAAAAAAAAGCAAGTTCTTCTCCAACAAAGAAAGTATTTCTGGGAATACAGAAGCTTCTGATGTGAAATTCCAGGGACATTCCTTCCCGTTCCAGTTGTGTGGCTTTTGTCTAAGTGCTCATTTGATCCAGTCAAACTCAGGGTGGATCCAACCCAGAGATCTGCATCCAGAAAAAGAGATGCAGAGAAAGTCTTTCATGTTCTGCAGGAGATGAATGAGATGGTCATTTTGACTAATCTGTTTGGGATATTTAGGATTTAAAGCTGAGGGTTCACTGATGAGAGTTTCTTTAAAGAGGAAAATGCTCATTTTGCAAACACACCACAGACAAATAGTTCTGCACTCTTTTGATACCTGTATCAGAAACAGTGTATTTAACTTTCTACTTTATCAGTGAAACATGCACTTGAATGTTTGGTCTTCGCTGTGCCAGCATCTATTCAAAGCCCGTAAGTCCAAAATAGGACATTCAGAACTGCTGATGGCAGAACCTCAGATCATATTAAACTGTCTGCAAACGGGTTCTGTGTAACTCAAGCCAAACATCTGGGTTCATATTGTGCTATCAAAGCATCCTGTCTGATTTAGAGGATATAAATGATCGTTTTACCCTGTAGTTTCAGTGTGCCAGTTTTCGTGCTGAAATAGAGCTCACCACTAGAGTTTCAGAAGTAGAAGAAGAAAATTTGGAAAAATAAGAATGCAGTAATTCGTTCATTCCCTCATAAAAGACGATTAAGCCTGTAATTCCGTTCGTAACCCATTTTACTCCTGTAATCTAGTGTAATTCCAAGTGAAAAAAGGAAAAAAATGTAAGAACTTGATTTTATCCAATAATTGGATCATAAAAAGTGGACAAATTGAGGGGGAGGGGTTAAAAAGTAAGTGGACTTGGTGATGTCAGCTTTCCAAGTGGAGCATTTTGATAAAACATTACAAAGATGGCATTGTGTTTATTTGGAAGAGTGTTTTACAAATGTATCGGGTCAGTTTTGATTTCATGATGACTTTAGAGTAAATATACAGTATTATTTTGAATTGTAATGTTGTTCATATTCATGCTTTTTGATTTGGTTCAAGACAGAGGATTCTTTTATGATTTTTTTTCAATGCTTTTGGAGAGAATGAATGGGGGAAAAATACTTCCGGAAATTCTATTAGACATCATCCAGGGCCAGACAGAGAGAGTTGAGAGCAGGATGAGGCTCTCTGGAGAAGGTCGCGAGTGTGTGTGTGTGTGTGTCTGTGAGAGAGAGATAGCAAGTGAAGGATAACGAGTGTTTTGCATCCGGAAATGATAATCTCTGTGCTTTTCTCCCATTGCTGCGCTGTCATTCTCTCTCAGGCTGCGTAATGCTCTGTTTACCAAACAGAAACTATTGAAACATCATCAGTCCTGACGTACAGTCTGTCTGCTCGCAATACTCTGTTTACCTGACACTTTGACTGTCTCGAAGTCACAAACGTTTCATATAATGTATTGAAATGTGTTGCTTGCATTATGGGAAAAAAATGAACAAAGACACGAGTGTGGGTGTCCAAAGATGTTATTTGGTGTTGTTGCGCATTGTTTCATAGGAATTGTCTTGAATATATCTAAAACGATAAAGTTACATTTGTTAACATTAGTTAATTACATAAGTTAATATGCACTACACTCAAAAAAAATTTGATATATCAATGAACAATACTCCTACAGCATTTAATTTTCTTGGTTAATATTATTTTCAACATTTACATATTTTCTTTTTTTAAATAACTAGAAGCAACTAAATGAGTAAAGTTTGATGACAAAATTTGATGTTGGCTTGACAAAGCCAGGTCTGAAAGTTTAAAATAATTTTGAACTGTTTGAAGTTACTATTAAAAAATGTTACTAGTATGTTTTAGCATGTTGCTAGCATGATTTAACACATTTTTAACATCTTAGAATGTTGCTAACATGGATTAGTAGGTTGTTAGCATGATTAGCATGTTATTAGCATGAATTAACATGTTGCTAGCATGATTTAGCAGTTTGGTGGCATGATTTAACACATTGCTAGCATGATTTAGCAGTTTGGTAGCATGAGTTTGCATGTTTACCACATTGTTAACATGATTTCATTCTTTGCTAACATGAATTAGCATGTTGCTAGCATGTTTTAACAAGTTGCTAACATAAATTAGCATGTTTTAGCACATTGCTAACATTAATTAACATATTTGCTAACATGTTTTGACACATTGTTAGCATGATTTAGCACTTTTCTAGCATGTATTATCATGTTGCTAGCATGTTTTAACATATTGCTAGCATTAATTAACATGTTCAAACACTTTAATAACATGAATTAACATGTTGCTAGCATAATTTAGCAGTTTGGTGACATGATTTAACACATTGCTAGCATGATTTAGCAGTTTGGTAGCATGAATTTGCATGTTTACCACATTGTTAACATGATTTCATTCTTTGCTAACATGAATTAGCATGTTGCTAGCATGTTTTAACAAGTTGCTAACATAAATTAGCATGTTTTAGCACATTGCTAACATTAATTAACATATTTGCTAACATGTTTTAACACGTTAGCATGATTTAGCACTTTTCTAGCATGTATTATCATGTTGCTAGCATGTTTTAACATATTGCTAGCATGAATTAGCATGTTCAAACACTTTAATAACATTAATTAGCATGTTGTTAGCATGTTTTAACACTTTGCTAGCATGAATTAGCCTGTTGCTAGCATGTTTTAACAAGTTGCTAACATAAATTTAAAAGTTTTAGCACATTGCTAACATTAATTAGCATGTTGATAACATGTTTTAACACTTTGCTAGCATGAATTAGCATGTTCAAACACTGATAGCATGAATTAACATTTTGCTAACATGTTTTAGCATGTTGATAGCATGAATTGATAATAATAATTGATAGCATTGTTCTAGGATAGTCATTAAGCTTTACTAGTGACAGCTTAAATACTCTATAAGTCTTATAGTACAAAAGTTTTGATCCTTCAATGAAAGTCTATGGAACTTTTTGTAGTTTTGATCGTCCGTTTAATGAACCATAAGTCAGATCAATTTGAAAAGATATAACAACCCAAGGGTCTGACCCGAGTTTGGTGGTTGTAGCAAAGCCACAGCAAGGCAAGCCTGCAACCTTTAGCCAAAAAAGCGTAATAGCTAATGCTAACTGGCGGTACGCAGGGAGGAGTTTTAAACGGCGACACGATAGGCTGAGAGGTGCCGCACGTGATTAAGTTAGCCGTTACGGTTTCTCCAATGGTAAGAGATACAGACCCTCTTATCTCCCTATAATAATACGATCTCTGGTTGTAGCTTGAAAGCTCTAGGAGAAGATACAGTCCAAATTTTGGCTCAGAAGAATAATAAGTTTAAATAGTAGATCAGTAAAACATTATGAAGAATGTGACCCTTTTGAGAATTGTTTGTTTTGTATTAGTTTCGTGTTGTAGATGCTAGTGACACTGCCCAGAGAAGAGACTGGGAACAGAAGTTAATTTCAGCTGACACACGTCAATCACATGTGTCACTTTGCTTATGTCACCGTGGCAACAATTGCGTAAAGCAGAAGGGCAGAAATAGATCAGAACCACAGCGTGTGTTTGATGGAATGTGGAACTCTAGATCAGAGGATGACGCCTGTGTGTTTAATCATAGCTGTGTGTTTGGGCTGAACGATATGGTCTTGATATTTAAGATATAATATGTGTATTGATCATTATATGCTCTAATTTATGTTTGCATTTGTCTGTAGTCACATGAAAACAGACTATCTTTCCTAAATCTGTAACCTGGACACACAAATCCCGTCAGTGAGTGTGTTCAGATAACTCCTCTCCGTTCTGTCTGCTGTCCTTTGGCTGGCGGCACACTCGTGTTTTTCACTTGAGTAAGTCTCTATGCATCACGTCTGCTCCAGTAACCCAGTTCACCTCCTCCTCCTCCTCCTCCTCCTCCTCCTGCACCTGTTTCTCCACAGCTCTTTTATGAGCGTTTCCTGCCGTGTTGTTTGTGTGGGTAGATTCATGCCGAGATTTGAGACACTCATCTCACAAGAGCATTTTAACAGATCATCAGTATCGCAAATTTACATTCTTGTGCATGATGTGTTTGAGGGACACAAAGTGACTGTTTTACCTGTCAGTATCTTTATTTCAACTGAATGAATCGGATGAAAATAATGCACTTTTTGTGTTTCTGAAATATAGAAACTCTGCACAAGAAAATAAAACAATTTCAATAAAATAATTCCTGTTTGACCATCACAGAGCAAGCATCGATTGTGCTGTAATGTTTTTTAAAACAAAAGGCAGAATCATGTAAAATGTAAAAATCTGACTTTATTTCTCAGTTGTGAGTTTATATCTCACAATTCTGACTTTATTTCTTGTAATTCTGACTATTTCTCACAATTCTGACTTTCTTGCAATTCTGACTTTTTCATGTAGTTCTGACTTTTTCTCGCAATTCTGACTTTATTTCTTGTAATTCTGATTTTATTTCTCGCAATTCTGACTTTATTTCTTGTAATTCTGACTTTCTTGCAATTCTGACTATTTCTTGTAATTCTGACTTTTTTCTCACAATCCTGACTTTTTCTCGCAATTCTGATTTTATTTGTTGCAATTCTGACTATTTCTTACATTTGCAAGTTTATTTCTCATAATTCTGACTATTTCTTGCAATTCTGACTTTTTCTCACAGTTGAAAGTTTATTTCTTGTAATTCTGACTTTATATCACAATTCTGACTTTATTTCTAGCTATTGCCAGTTTATTTCTCAATTCTGACTTTAACTCATAATTCTGACTTTATTTCTAGCAATTCTGACTGTCACAATTCTGACTTTTATTTCTCATAGTTGCAAGTTTGTTTCTTGTAATTCTGACTTTTTCTTGTTATTCTGACTTTCACACAATTCTGACTTTCTCGCAATTCTGACTTTATTTCTCACAGTTGCAAGTTTATTTCTCGCAATTCTGACTTTCTCACAATTCTGACTTTATTTCTCGCAATTCTGACATTCTATCAATTCTGATGTTATTTCTTGTAATTCTGACTTTATTTCTTGTAATTCTGACTTTATTTCTCACAGTTGCAAGTTTATTTCTCGCAATTCTGACTTTCTCACAATTCTGACTTTATTTCTTGCAATTCTGACTTTATTTCTTGTAATTCTGACTTTATTTCTCACAGTTGCAAGTTTATTTCTCGCAATTCTGACTTTTTCATGTAATTCTGACTTTATTTCTCGCAATTCTGACTTTTATTTCTCACAGTTGCAAGTTTATTTCTTGTAATTCTGACTTTATTTCTCACAATTCTGACTTTATTTCTGGCCATTGCGAGTTTATTTCTCGTAATTTTGACACAATTTCTCAGCTACATTTTTTTTTATTTTTTATTTTTAAATCAGAATTGTAAATATTTTTAAAATATAATGAATTCAAAATATGTTTGTGACCATATTGATATATTAGTTAAAATTAGCTTTTTTTTTTTATTGTTAGTTATCCTACAGTGTTATCCTTTTTTTTTTTTTTTTGTTCATTAATGTAATATTAAGTTTTGTATTTTTATTGTATTTGTATTATACTTTAAGAGGCCACTATTTTAATTGGTAAATGTATTAAATTATTTTACTGAATATCTGCCCAGAATTTAATATTAGTCTATTCCTAATATTTAATACTAGGAATATTTAATACTGTAATATGTATTAAAAAAAATAAAATAAAATAAAAATTGTATTTTGTAGTTTAAAGAACAAAATGTAGGCCTAGCACTTACCAAATTTGTGTGTGTGTGTGTGTGTGTGTGTGTGTGTGTGACTTCAGAGGTCAGCGCTCTTTGTTGTAAAGAGGATGGGCAGCACAGGAAGTGCTCCTGTGCACTGGAGCCAGACAGGAAGTTGATGGGTAGGTCTCAGGCCAAAGCAGGAAGTGATGGCGGTGACCTACAGGTGACATGAGTTAGGAGTAACTGTATGTTTGTATGCGTGTACTTTCGTGCCGAAGCAGACATTGAACCGGAGGTTAGGAAACGCAGTCCACTATGATGGGGTCACTGGACAGGAAATGATGCAGGATTTGGACGGGCCTTCCTATTCCTGAATTCATTTTTGTAGCGGCTTTCAGACACACGTGTGTTCATTAGTCTATAATGGACATGGTTTGAAGGCCATAGTTAGACCAGCTAATATCTGATGCCTCCCTCTGTTTTTCCGTCAATCTATATTATCAGCATTCCATTAAAGACAGTGAAAACACTCCCTCAGGCGGACCGAGAGTGAGCGAGGGAGTGAGCAAGGGAGGGAGGGAAGTGTGCTATAGTTGAACTTTCCGAGAAATACATTAGCCTGTCTGTTGAAATGTTCTGCATTAAGTGGAATTTGATTGACAGCATAATTTACTTAAAGCACACCATCAGGGTTACCCATAATACATTTCACTCCTATTGCCTTTGCAGCTTAATGGGCTAAACAAGTACATTTATGCACTTCAAATTCTGGTTTTAAATATTTAAAATATTATATTCATGTCATTCTATCCCTGTGCAGTTCTTACTCAAAAATAAAATGTGATTTCTTTCAAGTTTTGTGTTTAATGTGAATGTTTACTTAAGGTGAATGTGTATTAAGCTTATGCTGTTAGAGGCATAAAAAAAAGGAAACCAAATTAACCACATTATTTGGATGACAGTTAATCATCAGCGATGACAGTAAACTTGTGCACCGCCGGATTTTTGTAACCACACATACTTTGCAAACGCAGGACGCACATGCGCATTTAATTTTTTTTGCAGTAATTAGTTTATACATAAGCTGGCAACCAATGACCTGGGGGTGTTGATTCACAAGGTAATCGAAGAAAAACTGCAGTAAAGTGCTCCAGTGCTTTTTGATGATTTACACTAATCATTGTTAATTTTTTTATTAATTCATGCTTTAATGGCATAGAAACTGTTTTTGCTAATGCTTGCCAGTTGCCACAAAATAATACATGTGAAAATGGCATAAAATGCATGTAAAAAAATGTTTTAGCCTATTTGAAAACATTAACCCTCCTAACTCTTTCAGTATATACTGTGCTTATTTTAATAGTATGTTAAACATTATGCAGAATGCACCAATAAACATTTCTAATATTTGTTGTTGCATGACACATTGCATTTTTAATTCAGTGATTGGGTCATTGACAAATAAGGTTTTTAAAAGTGTAAAAAAAAAAAAAAAATAATGGTGATAAAATTAATTTTGAAGTTTTATTAAGTGTTGACTATGAGATTATGTGGTTTTTATAATCAATTAACACTGCTTTTGTCATTTCTTACAAGATGGGCAAAATTTGTCTCCAAAAAAAGTCATTCGGTTTAACTAAAATTTTGGTTTTACAAAATGACACTTTTGGTTATATCGAATGACGATATTTTCAAACAATGCTAACAGCCTGATAGCTAGCTAGCTAGCAAAAGGACAATCAAATATTTTATATTTAGTACAAATTTTTAATATATTAAAACATTTTCCATGTTTTATAGCGGTTTAACCGAATGACTGGATGTTTCAGGACATGCGTATGAGCAAGAGAAAACATGTATTTTTCAAATAGTTAAGAGACAGTTAGTTACTTTGCTTCATGTGGTCCTTTGCAGGTGTCTGAATGATGTCACATCCTGTCATGATATTGACCGTATGACTTGATCCAAAATGGTTCCTTTATATTGGTTACTCCGAATGACATCAATGAAATTCATTTTTTTCTGGACATTCTTTCTGGACAAAGCAACAACTTCTACACATAATTTTATTACCATTTTGGACTTTGTTGATATATGATGTTATAAAATCATCCCAGAATAAAAAATATGTACATTTATTACATTTTAAGATATTTTAATCACAAATGAAATGGCTGTATTGGCCTTTTGACGGTTAATCCGAATGACATTTGACACTTCAGAATCTTTAAAATACCTTTATATGTAGCAAAATATTATTAAAATATTTTGGATTCAATAACAAGAGATCTAGTTGTTCTACCTCACATACTTTGGATGTCATATCTTTGTTTTTTATTATTATTATTAAGGCCTTTGGACAAAAAAAAAGACCCGATTGCATCCAGTTGTAATCTCTGAAATAAGTTATATTTAATAGAATTATGTCAAAAACATCTTAACTTTTCGCAGTCAGATCTAATTATATGTCAGACTGATTCCAGGTCATCTAAGCATTCTATGCATACTACATCCTACTTTCTTTCAAAAATAGTAGGTTGTACTCTGCATGCGTCTTTGTCGATTCTGAGAGTTGTTGGTCTTCACTGCACGTAAAATCTTTAAATTGCACAATCCTAGGTGGCTTAAGTCATAACTACATTAACTTTGTATGATGCAGCCACTTACACTCAGTATTGTATTGTAGAGATTGATTGCTGGTGAGTGCTGGTGTGTAATATGGATCTGTAATATGGATTTTAATGGTGGTTAGATTTAAAGTACTACATTACCCACGCTCCACTGCTTTTCCTTTCAGCCTACAGGCCACCATGTATGTGTGTGTGAGAGGGTAATTAAGAGTTGTATGTGTGTGTATTAGAGCATTATGGCTCCACCCATGTTAGTTACAATACGACTTTCCGTTTTACCCACAAGGCATTGTTCTGAGCACACTCTGAACGGAAAGGCAGAGCCCCTTTGTGCAACAATGGCTGTCAACATGCACACCAAAACACACAAACATGACATGTAGTTTCCTGCATTTTTGTAACCCAAAATTGCACGCACTGCTCTGTCTAGTGTTTTTTTTTTTTTTCCTCATGAGGGATGAACTGCGCATCACGCAATTCTGACTTTATATCTCGCAATTCTGATTATATATATCTCGCAATTCTGACTATATCACGCAATTCTGATTATATATATCTCGCAATTCTGACTATATCACGCAATTCTGACTTTATATCTCGCAATTCTGATTATATATATCTCGCAATTCTGACTTTATATCTCGCAATTCTGACTTTATATCTCGCAATTCTGACTATATCACACAATTCTGACTATATCTCGCAATTCTGACTATCACGCAATTCTGACTTTATATCACGCAATTCTGACTATATCTCGCAATTCTGATTATATATATCTCGCAATTCTGACTATATCACGCAATTCTGACTTTATATCTCGCAATTCTGACTTTATATCACGCAATTCTGACTATATCACGCAATTCTGATTATATATATCTCGCAATTCTGACTATATCACGCAATTCTGACTTTATATCTCGCAATTCTGACTTTATATCACGCAATTCTGACTTTATATCTCGCAATTCTGATTATATATATCTCGCAATTCTGACTTTATATCACGCAATTCTGACTATCACGCAATTCTGACTATCACGCAATTCTGACTTTATATCTCGCAATTCTGATTATATATATCACGCAATTCTGACTTTATATCTCGCGCAATTCTGACTTTATATCTCGCAATTCTGACTTTATATCTCGCAATTCTGATTATATATATCACGCAATTCTGACTTTATATCTCGCGCAATTCTGACTTTATATCTCGCAATTCTGACTATAACTCGCAATTCTGACTTTATATCTCGCAATTCTGACTATAACTCGCAATTCTGACTTTATATCTCGCAATTCTGACTTTATAACTCAATTCTGACTTTATAACTCGCAATTCGGACTTTATATCACGCATTTCTGACTTTATAACTCGCAATTCGGACTTTATATCACGCAATTCTGACTTTAGAACTCGCAATTATCTAGCAACTCTGAGGAAGAAAGTGAGATATAAACTAACAATTGCGAGAAAAAGTCACATTTCATGGCGGAAACAAGCTTCCATAGTTTCCTGCACCAAAAACAGTCATAATTGTTTTTTTTTCATGACCATATTCCACCCTGTCTGTCTCCTCAGTTGTGTTCGGTAATGCTAGTCATGCAGAAAATACACACTTCATCTTTAAATAGGCTGTTTTGCTGCTGTACCTTTAAGATTCCTATTGATAAATGATTTCAGTTATTGTGTTACCTCTTCATAGTGGAGAGGGCTGAAGTTCCTAAAAACTGAGTAATTGTTGCGTACATGTAGGCAGTTTTATGTTAATGACCTCGTTGTTGTGATGTCACAATCATGATTTCTGAATGAGCTGTGAGAATTGTGCATCTGAGAGTATTATTTAACAGATCTTACCTTGAACAGGATAATAAATTAAGAAATTCAATACCAGTGTATGTATGCAGTGTTTTTCTCTCTCTTTCTCTCTGTAATTACAGCCCATAAAATTCCAATTATGATAAAACCCCACAGACGGGGATTCAAGTTTATGTAATTGCCTGTGGGAGCATGATTGTTTGGTGATGTTTATCGCCAGCAAGGCTTCTATGTGTTTATTTGTATAGTTTAATTGAGCTTATTATATAAAATGACTCTGATCTTGCATTGATTGCAGGTTGTAAATATCCCACCCTCCTTTGTCAGTGACAGATCATATCTGTCATCTCTGTGAAAACAAAACAGTGCTGTGAGTTTGTCAAATTCCTGAATTGTCTGGGGGTTTTTTGGTCTGTGACAGACAAAAGTTTTTTTTATGCAAAAGCTTCACTTATTTTGTCCTTCTGATGTGTACTTGTGAATTTATCCTTCTGTGTTTTATTGTCTTCCAGAATCCCAAAAGTCTCACCTCTCCTCTTTCACGATGAAATTGATGAAATTTCATTCCCCCAAGATTAAAAGAACTCCATCTAAGAAAAGCAAACAACTCCAGCCAGAGCCTGCAGTGAAGACTCCAGAGAAACCCGTCAACAAGGTAGATCAACTCTATCCTCTCCTTTTGAGTTCTACAGTTACTCTACTGTAACTCTACATTACACTACATAACTTTCCACCATCCCAATTCTATAATTACTCTACTCCTGTCTTCCACAGTAAACATTGACTTTCCATCCTCAACCTCTACATTTACTCAAAACACAACCCTCTCAACTCTACGGTCACTCTACGTCAGTGAACAATAACTCTCTAATTTTAATTCTGCTGTAAATCTACTGCTGCTTTACGACAGTAAACATTAACTTTCCACCCTCAGAACTCTACATTAACTCGAACTCTGTTACCCCTCTACATCAGTGCCACTCTGTCTGTGAACATTAAAGGGTTAGTTCACCCAAAAATGAAAATTCTCTCATTAATTACTCACCATCATGTCGTTCCACACCTGTAAGACCTTCGTTCATCTTCGGAACACAAATTAAGATATTTTGATGAATTGAATTGATCCGAGAGGTTTATGACTCGTCCATAGACGGCAACATAATCAACACTTTCAAGGTCCAGAAAGGTACTCAAGACATCATTAAAACAGTCGATGTGATGCAGTGGTTCAACTTTAATGTTATGAAGTGATGAGAATACTTTTTGTGCGCAAAAACAAAACAAAAATTACGACTTTATTCAACAATCTCTTCCCTTCCCTGTCATTATTCTTACACAGGTGACGCAGTAAGCACAGTGAAGCCTTCAGTGTTTACGTCCGGATGCCGGCTCAGTATTGGCCAAAGCTAATCACGTGATCACGACGCATGCGTGTGATGCTGACGCTGGAGACGGCCAATAATGAGTCGGCATTCTGACGTAGAACTTGGATGTAAACAACGTATGAGAATGACACAGAAGAGTAGAGATTGTTGAATGAAGTTGTAATTTTTGTTTTATTTTTGCGCACAATAAGTATTCTCGTCTCTTCATAACATTAAGGTTGAACCACTGCAGTCACGTGGACTGTTTTAACAATGTCTTTAGTACCTTTCTGGACCTTGAAAGTGTTGATTATATTGCTGTCTATGGATGAGTTATAGACCTCTCGGATTCATCAAAAATATCTAATAATACGAAGATCTTATGGATTTGGAACGACATGAGGGTGAGTAATTAATGACAGAAATTTCATTTTTGGGTGAACTAACCCTTTAACTTTATGCTTTAAGTTCTACTGTCTCTGTAAAGATTATCTCCACACCTTTTTAGCTGTATAATAACTCTACTGCTGCTCTTTCAACTCTACAGTAACTCTGTTGCCGCTCTATCATCGCAAACATCCTCTGTAAATAATATTAATGTCTTTTAACAGAAGGTGAGTCGATTGGAAGAACAGGAGAAGGAGGTGGTGAGCGCTCTGCGTTACTTTAAGACGATTGTGGACAAGATGAACGTCGATACGAAAGTTCTCCAGATGCTTCCTGGTTCAGCTAGTAAAGTTTTGGAGGCCATATTGCCTCTGATGCAGGTAGAGGCTCGGATACAGCACAGGTGAGAGGACCAGCCATTAGCGGCCTTTGCCATGTTTCACTCGTTTCACTTAAAACGGGTCTCCGCCTGAGCTTCAAAAAGAGCCCCGCCCCCCACCATCTCGCTGCAGACCAAGGTCAGAAATTAGGCTTGAATCAAAAATGTCACCCAAATTCATAAAAACGCCCCCAAAATACAAGATATGCAAAAATTTTCTCTGTATAATGTATAACTATGATGTATATCTATGTATAAGTTCTTGTTTTTAACCTTTATAAGCAATACCACACGAGCAGTGCCGTTTTCCCGAATATGAGCATGTTTGCACATGTGATATTGTTTTTATACAACAGTTCAATAAACAATAAGTTAATATTAAGTGACTGACATTTTAGACACAATATTGTCAATTTTTTTTCTCTATTTTGCCAACAGAAATAGTCCCAAACAGTAGAGCCATTTTGCGTCTCCTAGCAGTTTGAGTTTCGTTACTGAATGAATATGCGCTTTTGAACGAATCGATCTAGAAATGACTTTACGACTCACTCTCACTTGCTTTGTCCCTGAATGAATCAACCATTTTGAATGAATCGTTTGACTGAATGACTCAATGACTCACTCGTTAAGACAATGATTTGCCGCCACCTACTGGCGGTTTTAGAATCATTTCATTTTAGCTGAGGCGAGAGTGAAGTATGAATGCTGTTTTTGTTTTCAGTTGTGATTGTAGAAGTAGCTTAGATTGCTTTTATTAATAGGCTACATCTCATATAAGAGTGAAATATGAGATAGCATTGTTAAATATAACAAAGTAATTGCAGTAGCATTGCATACAATGTTTTGTTTGTCTTTTTTTCTCATTGGGGGGCCTCCGACTGATTCTTTGCAACGGGTCTCCAAATTGCAAAGGCCGCCTCTGGGACCAGCACTAACAAAACAATAGTAACATGGTTTTTCGATATGTACCATGCTAATACCATGGTATTCTTTAAAATATCTTGGAGTACCATAATAAATACAGTGGTACATGAATGCTTTTACAGCTTGCATGCAGCCTTTCTCCATTATTCTCTCTCTCCCTCACCGCAGCTCGGCAATGTCCTCCTGTCATAACCGCGTCTATCAGAGTTTGGCGAATCTCATTCGTTGGTCCGACCAGGTGATGCTGGAGGGCATCGACCTCGACGACAAGGACACTGTGACAACCGTCACCACGGTGATCAAAGCCGTGCTGGATGGTGTGAAGGTGAGGGGATGAGATGTGCGTTTGTGACAAGGTTAAAACAACACGGCATATTTATAACCAGAGTGTGTGCGTTTGTAACAGGAGCTGGTGAAACTCACAATAGAGAAACATGAGCAACCGTCCCCGACGTCTCCCAGCAAACCAGCGCCTCCTGTAACCAAAACCGAGAGGTACAGTTTTAAAGGCCGATATGGATTTATCAGTTTTGCATAGAGACATTTTAACAATGCTTCTCTTTTTCTCAGTGTGTGTGAAAATCCTCTAACTGAACGAGAGAAGGCGATCCTGAGTAAGACCACGCCCATTGTCACGCCCACTGACAGCTTGACTGACATGTCAGAGGAAGAGGTGGCTCCGCCCAAACCTCCTCTACCAGGACTCAAACTGGCAGAGCACAGGTAAGGAAGCGTGGCTTGGAAATCTGAAATTGTTTGTGGTTTCAAAACATTTTTAAAAAACATATCTGGGTTCATTTTTCACACTTGAAATCAAAAGTCTGTTGCATTGTGACTGCTTTCTGCTATACGCAGTAGGCCAGAGAACTGCACAGAATACATACTGAATACTACAAGCATAGTGAATGTTAGGCTAGTATGCCATTCCAAACTCAGGCCTTCATTTTGGTTCTGTCTCAAATCATTTGATACCTCACTGTTTCCTTTACAGCCGACAGATTAAGGTAAATACGCTTGTATGTAGTGTGTAGGATGTATTGATGAGGCGGACATCAAGTATACTTTAGTGTGCGCTGTAGTGTATACTCAGGGAGTATATTAGCGCGCAGTGAGTAGTGAATAATTTGCAGTATGTAGTATATTTAGTGATGGTTATTTCCGACAGGTGAGTCATATTCATTCTTAAATCTACTCTTTCCACAAGTAAGTATCTAAATATATTTGAATGAGAACACATCCGACACACACATGTGACGGCATCATCTCTCGAAGGCGAGACTTTTTGTCTGTTATTAGAGACATGCAATAGTAACTGCATCATACACACTTTCTGTGAAGGGGAAATACGGATGGTTGTGAGTTATTTTTGCTGTCTGATGAGAAGAGACGTGTGTGTGTGTGGAGGGTGTGTGAGATCATGTTAGATATAGACTTTAGTCAGAGTACATGGCATACTTAAATTAACATCAACGAAAACAAGGCTATAGCTGGACTGGGAGCTGTAGCTGTAGTTGCTTAAAGGGTTAGTTCACCCAAAAATGAAAATGATGTCATTTATTACTCACCCTCATGTTGTTCCACACCCGTAAGACCTTCATTCATCTTCAGAACACAAATTAAGATATTTTTGATAAAATCCGATGACTCAGTGAGGCCTGCATTACCAGCGAGACAATTAACACTTTCAATGCCCAGAAAGGTACTAAAGATGCCTTTAAAACAGTTCATGTGACTATAGTGGTTCAACCTTAATGTTATGAAGCGATGAGAATACTTTTTGTGCACCAAAAAAACTAAATAAGGACTTTATTCAACAATATCTAGTGATGGACGAGTTCAAAACACACTGCTTCTTGAAGCTTTGAAGCTTTACGAATCTTTTGTTTCGAATCAGTGGTTCGGAGCGTCTATCAAACTGCCAAAGTCACGTGATTTCAGTAAACGAGGCTTCATTACGTGATAAGTGTTTCGAAATTTCAATGGTTCACCACTGGGGGACGTGACTTTGGTTTGATTTGATACACGCTCCGAACCACTGATTCTAAACAAAAGATTCGTAAAGCTTCGAAGCTTCATGAAGCAGTGTTTTGAAATCGCCCATCACTAGATATTGTTGAATAAAGTTGTTATTTTGTTTTTTTGGCGCACAAAAAGTATTCTAATTGCTTCATAACATTTAGGTTGAACCACTGTAGTCACATGAACTGTTTTAAATATGTCTTTAGTACCTTTCTGGGCATTGAAAGTGTTAATTGTCTCACTGAGTCTCACTGAGTCATCGGATTTTATCAAAAATATCTTAATTTGTGTTCTGAAGGTCTTACGGGTGTGGAACGACATGAGGGTGAGTAATTAATGACTGAATTTTCATTTTTGGGTGAACTAACCCTTTAAGGTCACATTTAATTTTAACCAAGTTTTGCAATGGAAATTTGTGTAAATGCACATTTTTAATAAATGATGCATTAATAAATGAGCTGAAATGTAGGATTTTTTTATTTAAATTATTTTTAATATGTGAATTCAGTTATTATAAGTAAATGTTCACTTTTTAATGTACATCTAATTTTGCATCATTGAATTTGATAGTTTATATTTTTTAATTATTTTTTAGCCATTTTTTTAATAACCAAATAAAAAAATTTAAATGTCTGATAATCCGTATGCATAGCTGTTTTTTAATTTTTTTTTTTTTTTTTTTTTTTTTGCTTTTAGAAACAACTGAATCAGTATTTTTATACACCTGCTTTATAATAACACACTGTGCAGTCAACAAATAATTTAAACCATTTTATTGGCAATATATGTTTTGTCCTAGTTTCTTTGTATTTCATAATGTCTTTCTTGTTGTAAATGTTTGTTTCGTGCTCATATTTTAGTGGAAAACCTAATGTTAAATACCTGATTAAGTGGAAAACTGTAAATATCTGTGCAAATTTCAAACCGTCTCTAATATTTTAATATATAACAGCGTTATATCGGCCATCAGCCACTCTAGATTTTGATCACATCAGCCATTGTTAAACCCACAGCGTAAGATATACTGTACTTCCATCCCTCTCAGCCTCGTTTTCATTTGTGTAAATTAAATATGGCATCTGCTCTAAGTAATGTCTCTTTGTTTGTTTAGCATGTTATATACTGTGTGATCCTTCCACACTGTTTCTCTTTACATCATCTTTGTCTTTCTGCATTTTCTCGTTTTCATTCTTTTTTTTTCTGGTTCATCTTCTTTCTCTGTACTCTGTGATCGTTTGGTTGTCATGGGACAGGAACAGGATGCAGTTGTGCTCCGATCCTGTTGCCGGCCAGCGGAGGGCCACGACGATGGAAACGTACGTTAGCCAATGGTGTACACTTGTGTGCATTTTGACATCACAAAGTTACACCCCTCGGCCTCCCTGATTGGACTGTGGCCCTTACCTGCATGTGGTTGTGTGGCATTGTGCGTCCAATTGGATTGCACGTAGCAGAGTGATGGCCAATCAAAGGAAAGCCTGATTGCAGTGAATTTGCATGGCTGACCAATGAGGCCTAGTCAATAAATCCTACAAGAATGTGAATTGAATTTCTGTTGGAATTTCTAAAATAATTTGCAGTCGATCCTAATGGGGATAATTTTAGAACGCATTTCGAAGATCTTTCAAAGTTTATTGGAGTATAACTTTAATTCAGTGTGCTACTAGCCATTTCTTTGTAATTATTTGTGGGATTTACTAGCAATTTCTAAGTGAAAATTGTTTCTACTCCAATTTTATTTCAGTGTTGTTTCCATTAGAGTTGAATGCATTAACCTCACTTTCCCGCCGGGACATGCCCCCTCAGCCGGACTGAGTGGCAAAAGAGTCTGCTACATGACTGGATTTAATAGAGTAAAACAAATGATTATCTGTTTAAACTAAAGGTGGACTCAATAGTGTTCCTGTTAGAATTTACCAAAGATCCAGTGATCAATGAATATTGACATGCAGCCAGGAATCATGTTTCCAGACATTTATATGTGCCTGATTTTGACGCCAAGGACATACATAAAACAAATTTATATAAATACAATATGTAGGTCTAAATCCAGGTGATCATTTATATCAATGTTATATATATTGTCATATCGTTCAGCCCTGAAACTTGTATCGTTTTTGTCAGTGTTTATTTAAAAACATCCAATTATGCAGAATATAAGATGGTAAATAGGGGTGTGACTATGGAAATAAAAACAGTATAAATAACAAAAATAATTAATTATTTTTTTAGTCTTATTACGTGTAAACAATAAGTACAACCATAATCAAACAGTGCAAAGAGAGACCAAAACAGAGACCAGAGCTAAGAGGTGGTTACAACTACACAGCCCAGCCTGAGATAGGTTTGATATCGGGAGACAGGCCATGTAGCCTAATTTGCACGCATCAGGGAGTTCGCGTTTTACTTTCGCTTTCGAATTCGCGATCGCACATACTCTTTGAATAGGCAGCGACGGTGCTGAGCATACATTTTACAAGATAAGACATTTATCAGAAGCTTAGGCTCTGTTGCACAAGGAAATCCTCCTTACCGTGTAAACGTAGCGGTGGCATATTCTATGCTAATTTCACCCCCGATATCGCTAGACTGCTTTTCACCTCGACGTGAAATCTCGTCACATTTAATATCATGAGATCTTGTGGCACGAGATCTCATCACACCCCTAATGCTAAATATTTAATTGATGAGTTTTCAATACTGAAACAAAATGACACAAAATGATAACTGCAAATCCACGTTTCTCTGCCTGGAGTCCAGTTGTTTCTGTGAATTGTAGCGATCTATTGCTTTTCTTTTCTGTAGCTTTCAGCAGTCTGTAAAAATATACCTCAGATTTCTTGTCAAATCTATATGTACAGTCGATCACACAGCCCTTTCCTGTTTTAGATGTTTTCACTGCATTCGTACTGAAAACCACTGCTGCCACTCAGTCTTTTTGCCACTCAATGGGCGTAACCACAGTCACTCCAGGCAACGGTGACGTCACATGCATATCATAATTGTCAATAGAATTTTCCTTTAGTGGATCAAATGAGAATTTTTCAGGATCTTTCAAATAGATTAAAAACCTAATAAATGTTCAGTAAGATAAAAGTATTCCTAAAACTCTAATTTGATATTTAGAAGATTCTAATTTAGGCCTAATCTTTTTGGATCTTATGAAATTATAATAAAAATTCCAAATAGAATCCTGTGCACATTCCTTCAGGATTTTTGACTAGAGATGCATCCCACTCTATTCCCTCCCACTGGGTGTTCTATGATTAGTTTATTCTAATGTTTCCATGGTTACCTGGTAGAGCTTCATTGAAGTGTAAAGAATCGTCAGGGAAACCCAAGATCCGAACTCACCGCCCACACATTCCACTGCTGTGCTACTTTTATGTGTGTGTGTTCTGTGTGAGTGTGTCCAATTAAATTCCTGGCTAGACCCTCACTAACTGTGTGTAGACTGTCTGTGGTCGTTTCGATTGACCTTGTTACATTGTTTATTTCATACTTGTGAACTCATTTGCATATTTATGCATATTGTGCCCATAGCCCGCCCGCTCTGCCTCCCAAGAAGCGACAGTCGGCCCCCTCCCCCACACGTGTTGCCGTGGTAGCACCGATGAGTCGAGTCCCATGCGGTCTCAACCTGCCTCCTGGAGCTCTGAGACAGGTACCTGATCACGGCCCTTGAACTTTGACCTTTGAACTCTCTTAACCATAATATCAACCCTAATGCTGATTTCTTAACTTAAAAGTGAAGTATGTAATATTGAATGGTGTTTGAATCAGCATTGTTATTGTTAATTGAAAGCATATTTGTTAATTGAAATAAAGCCTAAATAAAATAAAATATAAATATTTCATAAAAAAGTACATGAAAATGAACTGAAATGGGTTTAAGCTGAAGTACTAAAATGACTAAATTTAAAATAATAACTATATAGAAATATATAGAAATATTAGTGCTGTTAAATCAATCGCATCTAACAAAAAGATTGTAAATATATAATGTGTGTGTATATATACATACACGCACACACACACACATATATTTACAAACTTTTACGTTAGATGCGATTAATCGCAATTGATTTGACAGCACTTATAATTTTATAATTATAATTTAGGGCTTTATTTTATATATATATATATATATATATATATATATATATATATATATATATATATATATATATATATAGAATTTTTTTGAGAATTTAAAAAAAAAAAAAGGAGCAATCTGTTTAATAATTGCAAATTACCTATGACATCATTAACAACAAGTTAATATTTTTTGTTAAACATTTTATTTTTTTTAAAATAAAACTGCATTTTATTTCATTTTTATTTTTACATATTCAATTTAAAATAATTATTAATAAAAAATATTAAATTTCATATTTTCATTTAATTCCAAATTTTTTATTTATTTAATTTTATTTTGCTTTTTTTGCGCACCTAGATGTACTATTTAAGTGTTTTAAATGTATTTAAATGTACTAATTTTGTCATGCTAATAAAGCACACTAAACAGAGAAAATGCCATTTCAAGAGAGCATTAAAATGTATCATAAACACTGATTCTAAAACCTCATATAATGGTTTTGCATGTCATTGTAGCTGTTGCGAAACCTAGTGTGATGATGTTTTGGTTGCATGTTCTTTGGTTAAAGCAGCAAGAGTTTGATGTGGAGCTCCTCCAGAGGCGTTTCTCCGGTGGGAGCCAGTCGTACGGCGGGGATTCGCCTCGCCTCTCTCCCTGTAACAGTATGGGAAAGCTCAGCAAGTCCGACGAGCAGCTCTCTTCGTTGGAGCGAGACAGCGGACAGTGCTCTCGCAACACTAGCTGTGAAACACTAGGTATACACACACTATTACATTATTTGTTTCATTTAGTTTCTCCCTCCATTTCTGTCACCTGATGGAGTTTGGGTTCCTTGCCACTTGACTTCACTATTACGAATGTTTGAGTAAAAGTTGAAGGTTTTTGAAAGCTTGCCAGGATTTGATCCTCTCCTTCTTGTTCTATAGAGGGATACGATCCTGATTACGACTTCCTACATCAGGATCTGTCCGTATCCGACCCTTTACCGTTTCCCACCGGCACTGGCAGCAGTCTGAGCCCTCTCCCAGAATGCCACGGGGAGTCTCAGTCGTTAAGCCCCGCCCATGCCCCCGCCCACCCGCGTTTCAGCGCTCCCGTCACCAGTCAGGCTTCCCTGGAGTACTGGACCCCGCCCCTCACACCTGGATCGACCAATAGCGTGCTTCCACCCGCCCTCCCGCAGAAGAAGCGACGGTCTGCACCAATCATATCGGCGTACCCTCTTTACGAGCGCCTCCCATCGCACTACGATAACCTATCAGAAGAGGAGCAGCCCACGCCGCCGTTCCCGCTGCTGACGCCAGTGTCGCCCCTACCACAGGTCAACGGCGGAGACGAGCTCTTACAGTGTACTGACCCCGACAGCCCGCCGCCGCTACCAGAGAAGAAGGGCAAACAGAGTAAGAGAACATTCCAAACTTTTGACCGGTAGTATAAACTGTAAATATAGTATTTTTTTTTATTGTGATACAGAAGCAAATGCCTCTTTTTTCATACGTTAAACCATGTTTTTTCTCTATAGTTCTGCAGTACATGCAGTTTGTGGAGGATTATTCAGAACCACAGCCGTCCGTCTTCTATCAGACGCCTCAGAGCGAGAGTATTTACGAGCAGCGGAGGAACAAGCGCTTTCAGGAGGTTTACGGCTTCAACGATTCCTACAGCAGCCCGGACTCTGTGCACGAAGTCGTCCCACCGCCAGCGCTGCCACCCAAACAGAGACAACTGGTGAGTTATGATCCAATGCATTATCATCAAATGCATGTTTTCAGTGACCTGTGCCTTAGGGCATTGAGCATAGAGCAGGTCAAAGGTTAAGCTCCTAAAGGTGAGAGGTCAAACTGAGGTTCTTTAGATTAGGTCCCATGTGAGTGGTCTGGTGGCCACGTCAGGGTCACTGTAAAGTCAAGTGGAAAATACGGATTAACTATATTTTTTTTTGCTTTTTGTAAAAGAGTTACAGATTAGATTAGATTAGATTCTTTACCAAACCGGAACTCTCAGGCTGTGGGGAATTTGTGCCACAGCAGTATCTTTCGGTTACACTTTATTTTGATGGTCCACTTTAGACATTGTAATAATAACTATAAGTAACTTTGCAACTACATGTTGACTAGCAGTATTACTGTTAGGGTTAGAGTTCGTAGAAGAAGTTGACATGTAGTTGCAAAGTTGTGGAGCAACAGTTTAATAATACTCTAATGCAGTGGTCGGCAAAACTGGCCCGCCAGCAATAATATCTGGCCCGGCCCGAAGCCAGACTATTTTTATAGCGGCTGGTTCTGAAATGGATCTTCGTCTCGTGGTGCTGTTTAATATTATCACCGTGTCTACACTTGTTACGCGACAAACCGACCATTGCAAAGCACTTGGACTACGTCAGAAACAGAACGGGGAATATGTCGTTATGCGTCGCACCGTGCCGCATCCAGCGTAGTCAATATCATTGATTATAATGGGTTCTATTATCTTTTGACGCGTCGCATCGCACCGCACCGGTGTTATATTCTTTGAAAACAGCACAACTTCGTTGCAGATAAGACACACCGGCTTTGCATTCACAAAACTAGGTAAGAACGCATAGTTGTCTTTCCATTCTTCTTTGTATGCCCTATTTTTGCTGTCAATTTTCCTCTTTAGACTCTTTGATAGTGCCATTTTCTCTCACCAGCTAGCTTAAATGTTAACATCTCACTCTGCACACTACATAATAGCGTACCTCCATTATGCAAACAATTAAAAAAAAAAAAAAGCAGTTTAGTACGTGAGGATGCCAAGGAATAATTCTGAGTGTAAAAGTAGGCTACGTCAAATAATTATTACAATAAGTTAGGCTCCATTGTGTAACAAGCAAATTAAAATGATACACATTTATTATTCACAATATGGAAAGAGGAAATAAAACACAGTTCGTTAAGAGCATGACTCATTAATGGGCTTATTCAAGTCCTCTTTTATTTTTTTGAGTTATTTTTATCCATTCAGCATCTCTCACATATGTGTGTTTTAGCAAGGCAAGTTGGTGAATGAAGATACGTGTCAGGTCACTACTCTGCTTTATTAATTTATCCAGTGTAAAACCCGGACACCGCCACACAAATGTGGCTTTTTGTTAATGACTGTCCTACTACAGGATTTAACACAGAGTAACAGCTCAATACCAGTTACAAAAGACACTGGAACAGTCTGTCACAGGCAATTCTAATTGCATTTTTCATCAATTAATTTAAATCTAGTGGCGAAATTTTTTTTGACACGATGCCAAACTTAATTGCCGACTCCTGCTCTAATGACTGCTAGTTGACATGTAGTTACAAAGTTACTTATAGTTAAAGTAGAATATAGTAGAATTTCAGTAGAAGTAGAATATATTTCAGTATAGTAGAATATAGTAGAAGTATAACTCATCTTTCTCTTTTCTCACAATCTCATCTTTCTATTTTCTCACATCATCTTTTTTCTTTTCTGGTGTAAATTTAATTGAGATTTATAAAATTAGAATTGGAAGTAGCTCAGGTAGTTTTCTCTTCTTGAGCTTTTTTCCCCCATTTCTTCTGTATTGTATTGTTTAACCCTTTGAGCGGTACGGTCCCACATGTGGGATTTTTATTTCTGTGCCCCTGGGCGTACGGTCCCACATATGGGATTTCGAACGTTCAGCGACGTCACATAACTGTCAGATTCAAACTGTGCTTTCGCGCTTTGGCTGTGAGACGGACGCGCGCAGCTCTTGTCATATACCAAAGCTATGCAGTGTTTTCAGCCACATAATGCTTCTTTTAAGGTTTCAGACATTTAAATACGCATAAGCACCATTAAAACAATACATTTAGAGTTTATAAAATACACACTGATGTCAGACATCAGTGGAAGCAGTAATAACAATCCATTCAAATATAATTTGCTGACATTTATTCATATCAGACACACATAGTGGACCTAAGTAACTATAAAGTTTACTCTATTATTCTTCCAGTTCACCAGCCACTTATATTTCGGGAGAAACTGATGAATTGACATGCTGTAAATCCGACTGACAGGACTCTGTGAACTGCAGCGCAAACTAAGATGGCGGCGCCCATCTCGCATTATAGATCAAGATAAAGATCGTTTATAAAGGTTTTTAAACGACAGAACACACTCACTTACACATATTTGAGAATCGGAATATCATATGGTTGATGACATAGTTTGCGAATATTTTAAATAAAAAAAGAAAAACAAAATAATAGCGATCCATCTGTCATACAGTGTTATTGTGGCTGCGTTCAGCGCTCGTGACACGCAAGACGCGTCGCCATGGAAACAATAAGGGCAAACGTTCTAAAATAACAGTCGCCTTAAAAAAACTCACTCTGGGGGGCCAGTTAGAATATTTTAAACTCACGCTTGAAAGGGTTAAAGGCGACATGAATGTCCATCCTGAATTTTTGTCACTTGGCTGAATTGAAAGAATTTACCCAGCCATAAGTATTTCTTATCAGGTGTGAAAAAAATAAAATAAATAAAAATAAAAAATTAAGTTGTGTGTGTGTATATATATGAAGAGTTCAGATGCAAAAGCCACTAAACTCCACCTCCTTCAAAAATGAGATCATGATATTGAGCGAATGCTTTCCGCACATAGTATACATTCATCTAATATTTTCACTTCAAATCTGTTAAATCTCAGCGTCAGTCAATTCAGAAATAACAGTTCGTTGGCAGAAACCACTAAACGCCACTTCCCTTTGTCAGCAAAAGCCTCTAAGTCCACAGAAGAACCAATCGGAAGACACTAATCGAATCATATGATTTCAAGATGAATGACGGTGTGCGTATGAGCCGCTTTCAATCGCTGAACTGCAAGTTTTTTCATGTTTTGTCCATCGTTACACAGGATTTCGTGAGTAGCAAGTAAACATATTGTTCCTTTTGCTGCTGTAAAACTGTCTTGTTGTCCAAAGAGGCGGTTTTTGCGAAGAAAAAAAGTGAAATACCGATGAATTGACTAAAGTGACATTTTTGAAAAGAAGGCATTTCAGTAACTGACTAATAACCTTTTCATTGCAATTAAAGTGAAATTACTGAACGTAAACATAGGAGCCTGATATAAAACAAAACTTATTTAAAAGAAAACTTGTTAGACGGAGGTTTTCGCATCTGAACTCTTCACATACATACACATTCATATAAATGTTGCCTTTAAACCAGCTTCTACTTTTTTCCAGAGTTAATATAACTCACTTTGCTTTTCCTTCTTTTTAAACTGATTTCTTCTTCTTCTTTTCTTTCTTCTTCCTTTTCCATGTTTCTGTCTTGCGCTCTAGGCCTCCTATACCTCTCCTTCTTCATCATCCTCTTCCTCTTTTTCAATTCTCCCTCCTCCTGCTGGTCTTCCGGAGGAGGCGGAGCCTGCTCTTGGTCTCAGCCTATCAGTGTCTAACTCCTTCCTCAGTGGCCACGCCTCTTTGACCACACCTGTGGTGAGTGTCGAGCAATCAGGAGTGAAAAGGATTAGTTGTTAAATATTTTATATATATATATAATATAATATTTAACAACTAATTAAGTCTCGTTCTTGAAAATAATGCTTATGTACATTGTCATATTGAAATAAATGTGGTATTTATGAAGAATGGCTTTACAAATAATTTACATAAATTTGTTCTACTCATGTTTCATGAATGAGGCCCATTATACTTATTGTACGTTTGCTTGTGTATCATCTGTGTTCAGTGTGTTCTGGTCATTTTGTGTGTGGTTTCGGCACACATGTGCTCTTCATATGGTTTTGTCATCATGTCTCCCTGGGGTGGTTATTAAACCGCTGTTCAGATGTGACTTAAAGATTATTTATGGAGTTTGTGCGTCCACTTTGCCCTTTTGGGTGACTTTTGGAACCAGAACCGAAGCTGAATTAAAGTTTAAGTCTAAAAGCTCTAAGATCTAATCTTAATTTATCTGATTATCTGGGTTTAGGGTTTAAGTCCACGGCTTACCAAAATGCTGTTTAATCTTCATGTAACATTAAAACTACGTTTTGGGTATGTTCTCGGGTGCTCCGCATGTATAATTTTACTGAATAACTCTGGCCTCTAGTTGCATTGGATTTCACTAATAATTTCTAGTGCTTTATAAGACACTTTTAAACTTTTAAAGTTTAACTTTTTGAAGATTGTGCTCTTTGCATCAAAGGTGGCTTGTGTAGTCAAACTTGATTGGCATTAATTTGTCCCATGTTGAGATTTTATTAGTTATTTTCAGCAATACATCTTACCTCATTTGTATGCCGTGTCCTGACCAGACATGACATGTTTCTGTCATCAAATATTTCTGTCTTTACTAAATATATATATATATATGAGGAAAATTTCTCTTGTCATCAGAGCAAAATTTATCAGACAGTCTGTTATTATTAGTGTTGTTATTGTTAACTAAAACTATTAAAAAATGTTTTTAATTGAAATAAAGCTAAAATGAAATTAAAATATTAGATGGAAAAATGTTTTAAGTCACTAATAAAAGAAGATGAAGCACTAAAGTTACTAAATCTGAAATAAATATAAATTAAAGCTAATTCGAATTATTTAAAAAAAAAAACTAATAAATATGAGAAAAGCACAACAAAATAACTAAAACTTAAATTTTAAATAAAAACTAAATAAATACTATAAATGGTATTAAAATAATGCTGGTTATTACTGAGATCAGCAAGCTGTTATTTGGAGTGTTTCTCCCTGGTGATGAGTTTTAGAAACTAGTTTGTCATGGTAACTGAATCTGGGAATTGTTCTGGAATGTTCTGTGCTCTTGACCCCTGACCTTTGAGGTCAGAGAAGAAGCAATATGATGTTTATGTGTGTGAGTGTGTGTGTTTGCCTAAGGAAAGACCTAACCATTTCAGTCAGTATGTGACCTGTGTGTGTGTGTGTGTGTGTGTGTGTGAGAGAGATTGTGAGGCTCTATATGGATGTTTTTTCTCATTCTATCTCTTTTCCTCACTCCCTCCTCTGAGTCTCTGTGGAATGCTTACATTCCAGAATGTCACAGATGGCACATAGAATGGGGGAAGCTCTTCCCGATCTCTCAGGGAAACATGTTGGACCATGTTTGTTGAGCTGTGTGTGTGATGGGATGAATTGGAATGTTGTTGCTGGTGTTCCGGGCGAGTCCCTGCAGGTGTTTTAATCCCTCTAAGCAACATCCTGAAGTTTAGCCAGGATTTGACTTGTCCGGCATTGTGTTGCCTGAGTTTGTTCTCTATTTAGTGGGTGGTTACCAATTTAAACTTGCTGTCCTGCCATTTTACACTTGATAGAACACATAATATTTCTCTCTCCGTTCTCCAATCTTTTTCCTTCTTTTCAGATTTATTCCAAATACTTCCTCTGAATCCCATCTTTTCTCTCCCATTTCTTCTCTCTTCTTCTGTTTCAACCAATCGCAGAGTTCCGACCCGGTTGGCTTGACCAATGCCGGCAGAGCTCTAGATGGTGGTGGTGTCTCAAACGGGTCCTTGACCAGCTCTCTGGTCTCTCTGGCCGTCTGTCTTCCTTCCGAGTCTTCTCTTTCTGACTCACTTCTTACCTCTGCGGTAAACACACACTCAAGAACTCACACACACATTTCAGTAGTTATCGGAAGATTGTTTTTAAATAAAGCAAATTATAATCACTATCTAATAACCATGTGTTTTGCATTTCTAGAATCAAAAATAAAACATTACAGACTATTTGTTAACCATTTTGGTAATACTTTGCATAAAGCCTTTATGTATATTAATAAAAAAGTATTTTTTAAGCATTAATAATGCACCTTATAATGCATTGTATGATCTCATGAATAATTGTAACCACAGTTATGATGATATCTATTCATTCATTGTTACACCTTTAATAAGTTTGGTAACACTTTCTATGAAGACCATGTATATTTATAGAGATTTTTAGAGGTCATGAATTTTAATTTTGATTTGTTAAAATCTACATGTCATATGCATGGTATTGCTTATAGCAGTTTGGAATTATACTTTAAAAATATTGTTTATGTAACATTAAAAAAAGATACATTTTTTTCCCAACTGTTTGTATTAATGTTTTCTTTTTTTTTTTTTTTAACAGGAAATTATTGTTCATTAGTTACATTTACAAGTAAGCAACTTAAAATGTATAATGAGCACATCTTCATGATTTCTTAACATTTTCTGTAGGAAAATTGCATCCTATGTTTTCACTTTACTTAAAGCCAACAATGATGCATTTATAGAGAGTAGTAACTATTATTACTCACACTGAGTATTGATAAGAACAAAACACGGCTATTAATAACAATATATTCACTTATTTGACAGAAATAAATCTGAATTACTAAAAAGTAATTGTAACTGTAATATAATAACATTATAGCAATGCAGGTTGCATCTTTATAAATACATTCATGGAACCATACGACGGACTAATTAATACTTATAAATCAGTGTATAATGGATTATGAGCATGAGCATTGAAAAAGCAAATGCATGACTTATAATTAATTGTATAAATAATATAAATGTAACTATAACTGTTCTTATAATGCGGTATAGGTCTTAATAAGTCTTTATAAATATGTTTAAAAAATAGTAATACTTGCTTATAAATAAGTATAAATGGAGCTATAATTCATTATAAGCATGGTCTTCATAGAAAGTGTTACCGGGGTCCTTGATTATGATTTCACTTTTTTAACTTTAGTGTGTAATGTTGCTGTTTGAGCATAACTATCACTAACCATGACATCACAAACCCCAAAATTTACATAAACCCCGCCCCCAAGAACACACAACAAAGGTGGCGAGGCCATGTTGGGCTGCTTTAGAGAAGAGGAAGAGTTGTTGTAGTAGAGTGTTGTTGTCATGCCGTCATTTTACACCGAACTGCTTCACCAACGAGGGTCAATTCAACACAAAAGATTAACATGATGGCACATGCTAGTCGATGAGCATCTAGCAAATTTATCCACTAACCATTCAGAAACGTCCAGTTTCATTCTAAAAGTTGTAACTTCTTCCTGAGTCTCTCCATCAGTGTCGACTCCGGTTTGAACAATGTACGGCTGAACACCGTTACTGACAATCCTCATTTTGGCTGCGTGAGATTCTCCAGCTTTGTTGTTGTTGAGCGACCGAAGCGTGAGCTGTTAAAGCAGCTCATTTGCATTTAAAGGGACGCACACAACAACAGTGTGTTTTTGCTCACACCCAAATAGGGGCAAATTTGACAAGCTATAATAAATGATCTGTGGAGTATTTTGAGCTGAAACTTCAGACTTATTCTGGGGACACCAGAGATATTACATCTTGTGAAAGGGGCATTATAGGTCCCCTTTAATGTTTTAAACCGCATTTCAAACAACCAATTTCAGATGTAACAAAGAATCTACAAACATTATAATGCTTTTTAACTTAGGTTACGATTATTTATGAAAAGATATAATGCATTATAATGTACATTATGAATAACTTTATAATACATTATAGCATTAATGCATTTATAATGCATGAAGGCTTTATGCAAAGTGTTAACACTATTTTTTCTACTAAAGACGTCTTCAAAAGGAGGTGCAGTTTTGTATAGATGCATAGATGTTTTTTAAATAAACATGAAAAATTATCTTTTATACTTTTTTTATAATTTTCCTGAAAATATAACATGGGCTGTCACATTATGTGCACTTTCTTGTGTTTTTTTGTTTAAAAAAAAAAAAAGCATCATGCAAGAATATTAAGAAAATATTGTAAATGTGTGTGCATCAGTGCCCTCTAGTGGTAAATATATTCTAAAAGTAATTTCTGTCTTATAACTTCTGTTTTCAGTGTAAAGTCTGAGTTTTCTGAGTGGGGAAGGAGAGGTGTGCTATTACTTTTTAAAACAAATTGGATCATATTCACATGCAGGACAATAACTGGGGTTCTGGGCAGTGTTATTTTGATATTAATATACTATTTTAGTTTTTGTTAATATTTTGAATTCGATTAGTTTTCATTTTAATTTATTCATTTTGTCTTTTTTTTTTTTTTTGTCTTTTTGTCATAATTTTTAAAAAAAAGTTTAAGTTTTTACTGAGCACTTAAAGGGACACGGTGATGGAAAAAATAAGAGATGGGAGGAAAAAATATATTTCAACGCTCTTGCGTTTTTGTGCAAAAGTTTTGAGTTCCCCCGAGAAACACTGCTTGCGCTTGTGTTTTTTTACTCCCATTTTTTCCAATCACCATGTCCCTTTAGGGGCTCCATAAGTTTAAATTAATTTAGTACTTAAACTTAAATAAAACGAATGAGAAATGTTGTCTTTGCAACTATCTGCAAAGTTTTTATTCCTATATTATTTTATTTTATTTCAGTTATTGTTTATTTTAATTAAAGTAATGTAAATGGTTTTTTTTATGGCTTTAGGGTGTGTTTACATGAAAATGATGTACTAAAAACGGACAAGTTTTTCCTTTTTGTTTTTTGCGTACTGATGACAACTTTGTCCATATGATCCCCATTTACACAGATCTGTGAAAACGACTAAAACGCTGTATTATGCTGCCAGGCCAGTAGGTGGCAATGTCACTTTGTAAAGAAACACCACGTGCTTACGTGTAGTGGCAGCACTTTTGCATGGAAAATCTAATTTCCTCAGAAAGTGTAAACAACAAGAGTTTATTTCTTTGGTTTCAATTAATGGTATTTTACTTGGGTTCACATTCTTACTGCATGTTGATGACATGATGAGAAATATTCAATGCCTGCCTGACCAACTTGTGACGTTTGTCCCTGTTGTTTTTGCTATAGAGTGAAAGTATTGATGAAGGTGGCGAGGGAGAGTATGTGAACCTGTACTCGTCCACACAGGCTAACGGAGACAACACACACCGCGCTGTAAGTACCCACGTGTGTCACTGTGTCAAGGCGTGTGTGTGTTTTTGGAGTGTAATTATACTTTTTTTTTTATTATTATTATTATTATTATTCAGGACACCTCTTCATGTGATGATGTGCTTCAAGACCACACCCCTCACATACCCACGTCCAATAGCAAGGAAGCGTTGTCTAAGGACAGGTATGAATTCAAGTCTTTGTGCTTGTGTGTTGTTTTGGGCAGGTCAGAGATGTGTAAATATTATGTGTAATGATGTGTAATGTTTTCTCTCGCTCACAGGCCGAAAGAACCCAGTCATGGTCAGATAGATGATGTTGATGAATTATCCCTTATTGATCATAATGACATTATGAACCGCATCACGCTCAAAGCAGAGGTAATAATGCTCTTTAAAGATTCATAAAGTGTTCATGAACTGTACAAAACCTTTATTAAACATCTTAAACCAAAAGCCAGGATCAATGAAAACCTGGAAATATTAGGATTTATTTATGCATTTTTGCGTTTATGCATTTATTTTTTCATTTATTTATGCATTAAGTTGTGCCTTTATGCATTTATTAAATATTGTGTACTATGTTCTGCATGCATAATATTTAAAAATGTCCATAATTTAAAAAAATTCAAGCAAATTAATAAAATCTTAAAAGTAAAAAAAAAAAATGTAAAGGTTTTTATAAAGAATATATTTATATATAATATTTGTTGTTGTTTTTAATTTTTTTTTTATTTTTTAATATGCCTATATAGCTTTTATTAAGTTTTAGTTATTTTAGTACTTGAGAAATGTTGCCTTGGCATCTGGCTGAAATAAAATAAATTTGTAGGGCTTTTTTTAATATTTGTTTTTCAGTTAATATTAATTTTATTTCAAGTAATGTAACTTTTTTTTTTTTTTTTTTTGGTATGGTTTTAGTTAACAATAATAACCCTGGTCCTAGGTCATATCTAGAGACATTTTTATATATTGTGTACCATGTTTTCATGCATAATATTAAAAAAGGTCAGTTTTTAAAAAATGTCCATGCTGGAAAATTAATGAAATCTTATAAGTCATAGAAGTTTTTATAAAAATATTTTATTTATTTATTATTATTATTGCTCTGCCAAGATATAAACTATTTCGTTGGATAGAAATTGATCTTTTGTGAGGGTAATAACTATAAAATTTGAAAACTCCGTATCCAGTAATAGTGAAAAGTCAATGCTAGTTTAGAGAGAATGCTAATGATTCAATGACTCACTCATTAAGACTTCACTTGCTTCATGACTGGATTAATCAGCGTTTTTGAACGAATCTCTTGAATGATTCAATGACAAATACATTTTTTAAACAGTCACATGTCGCCACCTACTGGCGAAACAATGTAATCTATACAAAAGTATATCTATATAAAATTTCTTTCAAAAGGTGATTTGCTCTATTTTAATCTGAAAAATGAATTTGTTTCATACCTAAACATGACAACTGCTCTCTCTGGCTCAGCGTCAGTGCGAACACAGATTAGAATGAACCGCTGTGATCGTACTTGTCAAATAGGTGAATCGGATATATATATGAATAAGATCATGTGGTTGTTTGAATTGAGATCGTAATCTTGTAAAGAGTAATCGTGCAGCTCTGCGCAGCTACTATCAAATATGTAAATATATAGTAGTGGTTGAATGACTTTTATTGGATGAAGTTGAGTCGATTAGTTGCTGATGACGTCATTAATGAACAAATAAGCCTGAACCTCGAACGCGAGTCGACTTGTGCACAGCTATGGCATATGACAGCGCTGCCCACAAGGCTATTGTACACAGCAGCTCATTTTCATCAGTTCTTTTGTCTTTGGGTGTTACTAGTCGATGTCAAGCTTAAAGCGTAATGGCATTAAAGTCAATTAGTCGACTGCTCTGTGATATGAGAGGCATTAAACTAGCTGGAAATCATGCATGCATGTATTTCGTGTGTTTTTGATGAGAAGTATATTGCCTCCAGTGTTTAGAGAGCCATTCTGTAGTGGTTGATGCAAGTCTAAAACACACACACACACACACTCTCCATCAGCTTGTGCAGTGCTGCGATGGGCAGCCGGAGCCAAACTGAGCTTGACTTCAGTGAGCTGCAGTAATAATTCTCTCTCTCTCTGATAGAATGATGATGGTCCTGATGTGAGAGCCGGTTCTGGTGATATACTGTTAGTTCACGCTACAGAAACAGACCGCAAAGGTAATTCATATTCTTTCTTCATATGAAGCTTGTTTAGTAGTAGTTATTATGCATATATGTGGTGTTCATTGTTATAATTTGCCTTTAGCATGTCTTAGATTGATTTATTCCTACAGTATCTGTGTGTGATGGAGGTTTGAGTGCGTTTTAATTGTATTCCTCTGTTTGTGTTGTAGATTTGGTGTTGTACTGTGAGGCTTTTCTCACCACCTACAGAACCTTCATAACCCCTGAAGACCTCATTAAAAAACTACACTACAGATATCCTTTCAGTCCGTTTCAGTCAGTTTTCATCTGTTAGTAGCAGTCAGTCTGCATATGTGTGTGTGTTTCTTAACTCCGCTGCACATACACTCGCTTCTGTCACAGTCCAGACACCTTTAAGAAGCGTGTCAGTAAAAACACGTTCTTCGTGCTGGTGAGAGTCGTGGATGAACTCTGGTGAGTAACCACATGTTTTTATACATGGCTAAAAATGAATTAGTCAAGCTGCACAACAGACTGCTAACAAAAGGTAGCTAACTAAGTTGAAGTGTTTTAAGAGGAATTTGTTTTAATTTCATTATACTATTTATTTATTTTTTGAACCAAGGTGGTATTATACACTGATCGGGCTTAACATTATGAGCACTGACAGGTGAAGTGAATAACACTGATTCTCTCTTCATCACGGCACCTGTTAGTGGGTGGATATATTAGGCAGCAAGTGAACATTCTGTCCTCAAAGTTGATGTGTTAGAAGCAGGAAAAATGGGCAAGCGTAAGGATTTGAGTGAGTTTGACAAGAGCCAAATTGTGATGGCTAGACGACTAGGTCAGAGCATCTCCAAAACTGCAGCTCTTGTGGGTCTGCAGTGGTCAGTATCTATCAAAAGTGGTCCAAGGAAGGAACAGTGGTGAACCGGAGACAGGGTCATGGGCGGCCAAGATTATTGATGCACGTGGGGAGCGAAGGCTGGCCTGTGTGGACCGATCCAACAGACGAGCTACTGTAGCTCAAATTGATCAAGAAGATAATGCTGGTTCTGATAGGAAGGTGTCAGAATACACAGTGCATCACAGTTTGTTGTGTATGGAGCTGCATAGCTGCAGACCAGTCAGGGTGCCCATGCTGACCCCTGTCCACCGCCGAAAGAGCCAACAGTGAACATCAGAACTGGACCACGGAGCAATGGAAGAAGGTGGCCTGGTCTGATGAATCACGTTTTCTTTGATATCACGTGGATGGCCGGGTGCGTGTGCGTCGCTTACCTGGGGAACATATGGCACCAGGTGCACTATGGGAAGAAGCAAGCCGGCGGAGGCAGTGTGATGCTTTGGGCAATGTTCTGCTGGGAAACCTTGGGTCCTGCAATCCATGTGGATGTTACTTTGACACGTACCACCTACCTAAGCATTGTTGCAGACCATGTACACCCTTTAATGGAAACGGGATTCCCTGGTGTCTGTGGCCTCTTTCAGCAGGATAATGCTCCCTGACACAAAGCAAAAATGGTTCAGGAATGGTTTGAGGAGCACAACAACAAGTTTGAGGTGTTGACTTGGCCTTCAAATTCCCCAGATCTCAATCCAATCGAGCATCTGTGAGATCTGCTGCTAACATCTTGGTGCAGATACCACAGCACACCTTCAGGGGTCTAGTGGAGTACATGCCTCGATGGGTCAGGGCTGTTTTGGCAGAAAAAGGGGGACCAACACAATATTAGGAAGGTGGTCATAATGTTATGCCTGACTGGTGTAAATGTGGATATCTAGGGGTTTTTTATTTATTTATTTTTATTTTCAGCATCATTACTCCAGTCTTCAGTGTCACATGATCCTTCAGAAATCATTCTAATATGCTTAAGAAACATTTCTTATTATCAATGTTGAAAAATATCAATATTTTGTGGAAACCATGAATAGTGAAAACTATGAAAAGGACAGCATTTATTTGAAATAGAAATCTTCACTTTGCTCATGCTGAATAAAAGTATTATTTACTTTCAAAAAAGATCTTCCTGATCCCAGGCCTTTGAATGGTAGTGAATGTGTTTTCTTTTCATGTTTTGTGTGTGTCAGTCTGGTGGAGTTGACCGAGGACATCCTGCGGCAGTTGATGGATCTGGTGTTCCGGCTGGTCTGTAACGGGGAACTGAGTCTGGCGAGGGTCCTGCGGAAGAACATCCTAGATAAAGTGGAACAGAAGCGGCTCCTGCGGCACATGCACACGCTCAAGCCTCTCGCCGCACGGGGCGTCTCTGCCAGGTAAAAATCAAAGTTCAGCTGTCATCAGGAATGTTCTCGTCTTTGCAAGTTTGTTTTGTGTTTAACTGGCTCTTTCTCCAAAGGCCCGGCACGCTGCATGATTTCCGCAGTCATGAGATCGCAGATCAGCTGACGTTGCTGGACGCAGAACTTTTCTACAAGATCGAGGTAACACACACAGACTGTTTTACTTGAGACGGTAATGGAAAAAAGTTTTCAGATTTGTGGGTGTAAAAAGTGATAAACGATAACCTGATGTCATCTCTGTCTTCAGATTCCTGAGGTGCTGCTTTGGGCGAAGGAACAGAATGAAGAGAAAAGTCTAAATCTGACCCAGTTTACAGAGCACTTTAACAACATGAGCTACTGGTACATATTTACTGATACTGCTACACCTTCAGTACCTATATATGCATCTAGGGCCCTATGATTTCTGCGCTGGTGGAATTGCAGAATCCAGTGTTAAAAATGTAATTTACAGTATTACACGGAATATCACGGAATTGGGAAATTTTGGAAGAATAAATCAAAAGTAGGGCTGTACACTTAATCAAACCATGATATGGACTAGTGAATATTAAAGTGCAAAAGGACTGCTGGTTAAATATGACGTCTGCATACTTTTACTTAATGATATACTGTTATAGTATATATCAGTATTTAGAATAAGCTTTTATTTTTATATTTTCAGTTTCATTTTATTTTTAGTGTTAATAATTTTGTTTTGTGCTTTTATCATTTTTTTTTTAAATATTTGTTTATCTCTAATTTATTTATCAAATATGAAATCTGCACACTTCCATGTTTTAATTTTAACAGTAAACAGAATTTAAAATATATATATATATATATATATATATATATATATATATATATATTGTCTTTATATACTGTTATAGTATTTATTCAGTATTTAAGCTTTTATTTTCATATTTTCAGTTATTTTAATTTTAAAATATATTTTAGATATAAAATTTAAAAAAAAATATTTTCTTTATATACTGTTGTATTATTTAGCAGTATTTAGAATAAGGTTTTATTTTTATATTTTCAGTTTTTATTTTAATTTTAGTTATTTTGTTTTGTGCTTTTGTATTTTTATATTTCTGTTTATCTTATTTATCAAATATGAAATCTGCACACTTTTACTTCCATGTGTTTAATTTTAACAGTAAACAGAATTTATTTTTTATATATATATATACACACACACACACACACACACACACACATATATATATATATATATATATATATATATATGTGTGTGTGTAAGAACTGATTTCATAGGGCCTTATGCATATTACACAAAATTTGTGAATGATTTCTGAAAACAGCATGCTCAACTCTGATTGGCTGACATTACACACAATTGTCCAACAAAGAAAGTTGTGTAAAACTTCCAGGAGCACTTCTGACAAAGAACTAGGGATTAAATTATCACTGAATTTGGAAAGTTCCAATTTTAGCCCTTAAACGTAATGCAAAAACTGTGGATGGAAAATCCACATGTTGTTCAGATGTTGGTCTTCCTGTATGAGTGGGCAGCTTTGGTCTGAATTAGATGTGGTGTGGACCACACTTGTATGTAGAAATGTTTTATATCTGGCTATGGATGACTGCCTGCACACTATAATCCTATATACTACACCCTCATGCCCTGAAAAGTTCCCTAAGTACTCAAGTGTGATTCCTCCTGTCCACTAGGGTGCGCTCTATAATCATCCAGCAGGAGAAAGCTCAGGACAGAGAGAAACTGCTGCTCAAATTCATCAAAATCATGAAGGTAAATCACAGTTGATCAGACTAACACACTTTCTCTGTTCTCTCTATCACTTTCTCTATTTTCTAAATGATTTAATGTTTTCATCTCATTCGTAGCACTTGCGGAAACTGAATAACTTCAACTCTTATTTGGCGATTCTCTCTGCGCTGGACTCTGCACCAATCAGACGACTGGAATGGCAGAAACAGACATCTGAGGTCAGTCACACAAACTGATTAAAGTCTAGACGTCCTCCTCACTGGTAAAGTTAGCATAACGAAAGAAAATCATTCAATAAAAGTAGATATTTTAACCTGTCTATCTGTATTTGTCTTTTTCCAGGGCTTGGAGGAGTACTGCACTTTGATTGACAGTTCGTCATCTTTCCGAGCATATAGAGCGGCTCTAGCTGAAGTGGAGCCTCCATGTATTCCCTATCTGTGAGTTTGTGTGTAAAAAAAAAAAAAAAAACTAAACAGCACTAATATAAAAACAGGAGCTTGAAAATGAACTGAAATGAAATAAAGCAAATAAATCATTTCATGACAGTTGTGCTTAAGATATATTCACACTGAAGAATGTTGTAGTTTTGCTAATAATGTTTTTGTTCCCTGCAGGGGTTTGATCCTACAGGATCTGACGTTTGTTCACCTCGGAAATCCGGATTTTATTGATGGTAAAGTGAATTTCTCCAAGCGCTGGCAGCAGTTCAACATTCTGGACAGCATGAGACGCTTCCAGCAAGTGTGAGTAATCCGCTGGCCTGAAATCTGACGTTTGACTAGCATGAGATTAAATTACACATGATTCATGCTGCAGTCCAGAAGTCTGGCCTAGACTTTGCTGTAATAGACTTATAAAAAAAACAATGAGGCATGAGAGGCTGTGGTCAAATCAAACATCGCTCATTCAGTCACATTTATATGGAAGCCCATTCTGCCACATAAACAAAATCATGTTTTGTTAAAAGTCATAATTATGACATAAAAAGGCAAATGATTGCAAAACAACATAATTATGACAAAGAAGGTTGAAACTATGAGATAATCAGTCATAAGATAAAAAAATCAAATTTGACAAAAAACAATTGACAAAGTCATAATTATAATATAAAAATGGCAAAAACAATTGACATTCATAATTATGACAAAAGTCATAATTTTGAGAAAAAGTTGAAATTATAAGATTCTACATCATTGAGGTAAAAGTTGAAATTGACAGTCATAATTGGCAATTGAAATTATAACAAAAATATTTATGACATAAAAAGTATCTTATAATTTTGACCTTTCATAATTGATTTTGTCATTATTTCAACTTGCCATGATTGAGATAAAAATTTAAAATTATAAGAACCAATTAGGACTCATAATTGACAGTATAGTTATAACATAAAAAATGACATTCATAATTGACATAAGTAAAAATTTTGAGATAAAAATTTGAAATTATAAGATACTAAGTCATTGAGATAAAAGTCGAAATTGACAAAAAACAATTATGACAAAAAGTATCTCATAAATTGACAAACTAAATTGTCAATTTTTAATATAATTGTCTTTTGTTATAATTTCGAGTTTCATGATTATAACTGTCATTATGAGATAAAAATGTGAAATTATGACCAAAAAAATGACAATTATGACATAACTTAATAAAAATGATATAAATATTACATAAAGGTTATAATTATGACAAATGATTGCAAAAAAAATAAATAAAAAGGTTGAAACTATGATCTTTAGATAAAAAACAATGACATTCATAATTATGACATGTCAAAATTTTGAGATAAAAAGTTGAAATTATAAGATACTAAGTTATTGAGATAAAAGTCGAAATTGACGAAAAAAAACAATTATGACAAAAAGTATCTCATAATCTATTATTAGATCAAGTCGAAATTGACAAAAAACTAAATTGTCAATTAATACAATTGTCTTTTGTTATAATTTCGACTTTCATGATTATAACTCATGAGGTAATGACAAAAATGAAAATTATGAAAAAATGAAAAAAATGACAATTATGACATAAGGTTAAAATTATGACAAGTCAAATGATTGCAAAAAAAATGACAAAAGGTTGAAACTATGATCATTAGATAAAAAATCAAATTTGACAAAAAAACAATTGACAGTCATAATTATAACATAAAATGGCAAAAACAATGACATTCATAATTATGTCAAAATTTTGAGATAAAAAGTTGAAATTATAAGATACTAAGTCATTGAGATAAAAGTTGAAATTATGACAAAAAACTAAATGGTTAATTATTAATTATGATGAAAGACAATTATATTTCGACTTGTCATAATTATATGTGAAAAATTCGAAATGATCAATATTTATATAAACATTTGAAATTATGACCAAAAAAATAGTCATAATTATGACACAAGTTAATAAGATTATGATATAAATTATTACATAATTATGACATAAAAAGTTAAGATTGAGATATTATATTAATGTAGTTGCCGATTTCACCAGTAACTGTAATTTTTTCCTTAATTGTCTTTGCAGACACTACGATCTTAAACGGAACGAAGACATTGTCTCATTCTTCAACGACTTTAGCGATCACCTGGCGGAGGAGGCATTATGGGAACTCTCGCTCAAGATCAAACCACGAAACATCTCGCGGCGCAGGACAGAGCGAGAGGAGAAGACCTAGAACCTGAGTTCTACAACCTCAGAGACAATTTACGGTGAGACCTGAACCTCTCCTGCAGAACCTTGGGAATTCACGCTAGGCTTTTTGAGTTCCTTATCCGGTTCTGGAGATGAATTGGGCTGAACCAAGACACGCAAGCTCCAATTTGCACCAATAAACTGAGACATTGGCAGTATTTTCCCGATTGTTGACTTTAAAAACTCAAGAGGGGAATCCTAATTCAGTATCAATATACAGATATACAGATACGCACTCGCACGCGCACACAGAGGGCTCAAGAGGACCCGAATGCTGTGATATAAAGCTACATCCTCACAACTTTCTATGTTTGCGTGTTTATGCATGGGTGTACGGAAAGACACTCCAAGAGGGCTTGGTTCATTTAATATTAATACACTGTGCCTGATGGAGTGAGTTCATGTTTGTCCCATTCGGACGTACGGTTCGGCCTTCCAAAGGTCATTCAACCTACGATTTGCCCGTCGGGTCGACCTTTAGTCACCGTTCAGACCATATGATTGGGAAACGGGCAGACATGTGTGCAATCTTATAACCATCTTATGAGGAATATTCACTGGTTTGTTAAAATTAATGTTTTGACAGACACGGTGAGCATTGGATAAGTGGAATATATTATATTAATTCAAAAATTAAAGACTGAACTGGATGTTTGGACTCATTTTTCACGTCATCTTGCTATATTGTTTTGTGTGTGACCATGTGCAACCCTTATTATAACTTGAATGCTGACAGCCCCTCGAATCCCATGAAATCTGTCGAGAACGTGTGTTTTCACCTTAAAACAAACTTTTTATATGTACAATTTGCATTGTGACATTATTTTCATTTTCATTCCTCTTCCCAATAGCTTACATAATGCGAAATGCCAAAAAAAAATTGTAAAGTGCATTTATAAGGTACAAACAAAATGGTAGTATTTGTACTAAATTAAAATAGGTCACATTCATCAAGCACAAGCAGAACAAATTTAAAAATGCAAATTGTTCATAAAGCCTTTTATGCATTTTTTTCAGAAGTTTATGCAAGTTTATTCATTACATAAGTTGTTGCATTCAGTTCAACACATAAATGTTTAATAAACAAATCAGAACAAAATGTAACTTGTTCTGCTTGTGCTTCATGAATGCTTATTTTGTCATGTTTTTATTATTTTTTTGGAAATAGTGTCAAAATGCAAAAACTTATCCTAATGGTCCCAAAAATAGGCATTTTTTTTCTTTATTCAAAATTAATTTATCATTTTTTTATCTTTTGATTATTGTGGGGGAAAAAGAGCCGAACATTTGCCGGAGCAGACTATGATGTCACAAGGGGCGGGGCTCAGTGTTGCCTGGCAGCGAGCAGTTTGCCAGCGTGCATGTGTATGATTTTGATTCTTTTGGGATGTGTATGATATGTTCTGTATAAATGTATATGTACAGTTGTGATGTATAATCTCCCATCCTGTAGAGGGCAGTTACGAGGAAATATATTTTCAAACCAAACGAGTCGTGCACTAAAATAACTAACATTATGAGGCAAAAAAAACACAAGGACTGAATATGCTGTGATCTCTGGGTGTCGGAGAGTGTGGGCGTGTGTGTGTTTGCGTGCGTGAGTGAGTGTGTGTGTGAGCGCGTGCGGTTTTTCTACAGAATGTTGTTATTCAGATATGGGAGAAAGAAAGCTAAAAAGGCTTTCTTCAGTGTGTGTTGTGTGGCATCTGAGATGTTGACGTTTACTGACTCCTGGGAATTTTTTTCCTGTTACACCTATAACATCCTGTATATTCAACCACCAATAAAACTGCTCTCTTTGTATTGTGTTTATATTTTTCCAACACTACATTTAGCATGTTTACAACTACAAAAGTGCCACACTATTACCGTGTTTTTAAGGGTTATGCCATGATATTTTGTTAAAGGTCATTAAAGGTGCAATATGTAAGAATTTTGCAGTAAAATATCCAAAAACCACTAGTGTTATATATTTTGTTCACTTGAGTACTTACAATATCCCAAATGTTTTCAACTATTTGTAAATCGTGAGAAAATTGCAATTTTAACCAAGGCTCCGGGACGTGTGAGGAGTCGCCTGTCAATTGCGTCATACCCGCGTTGCCCTCGGTTTCCGGTTTTATTTTGTAGAAATCATGGAAACACCAAAGATGCTTTAATATATTACATGTTTTAATAGACAAGGGAACAACTGTTTTGATACATTTATAGACAGAAAACGAATTATTGTTATATAGCTCAACACATTTAGTCTTATTGTTTAAATCTAATTTTCTTGATTTTTTGCGAGTACCATGCTTTACCATGCCTCAGAGAAAAACACTATTTTGTGAAGTAGCTAACATAGCATAATCAGATGCAACTTTATTTTTAGTAACCGTAATACAGAATTTTTTCCATCATACAATACGTTTTAAAATTAATTGCATGCCATTTATCAACACAAGCATCCAGCATTTATTATATTCTAAAATCGATCTTACTTCAGTGTGCAACAAGTGTCTCAGCAGCCGCCGAGCGAACGCACAGAGTAACATTATAACAATTTTCAACACACTCAAATGTATCTAATATGATAATCAGAGCTGTGTTACCTCATACTCATGACGGGAAAAGCGGAAGCGGCACCAGCGACTGTGGCATAATAAAAGTTCCTCTGCTCGCGGCGTGTGTTGCATTCGTCTGTCGCTAACAATCGCTCCAGCGTCCTCGTTCAGCTCCCACAACACTCGGTCCTGCTCTGCTTCATACTACAGTAACGTTAATAATCGCATCTATGACATGATTTCTTCCCGAGTCCTATCCCGATTATTTTCCATCGGCTGTGAGGTGAAGACCACATGTCCCAAGATTCCGCGCTCAAACTTGGCGTCATCAAGCTACCTTTGTTTTGAATAGGCTTCTAGCGGACAGGAAATTCTACATATTGCACCTTTTAAATCGATCAAAAGTGACAGTAAACACACTGATAATGTTACAAAAGATTTCTATTTCAAATAAACGCTGTACTTTTGAACAAAGAATCCTGAAAAAAAACATATATTACGGTTTTTACAAAAATATCAAGCTGTTTTCAACACTGATGATAATCAGAATTATTTCTTGAGCAGCAGATCATCATATTAGAATGATTTCTGAAGGATCATGTGACACTGAAGACTGGAGTAATGATGTTGAAAATTCAGCTTTGATCACAGGAATAAATTAAATTTTAAAATATATTCACATAGAAAACAGTAGTTTTAAGTAAGGAATAATTGACGACGGGCGTCGTGGCCGTTACACCTCGGGTTATTTTCTAATAATTCAAGGGTCCGGAGTCAATATTTCCGTTTATAGTACGGTTACCACACCTCAAGACACTGTTCAGATGTATTTCAAGACATTTGTCAGGTTTTTGTCTTTAAAACACTCTTGTGTGTGGGACTCATTTCTTACGCATCTCATCCCAAGCCACAGTTGCTAATTCCAAAATGTAATTTCAGAACTAGTAATTGAAGCTTGAGCCTTGATAGCAGAATAATACCATTGATACAGAACTAAGCAGTTGAAAGAGAAAGAGAATAAGCATGTGAATTAGCCTACCTGAGTCTGCAGTCTGGCAGCAGTGTCTCTACTAATAGCTAAACTGTAAGTTTATCTACCTCAAGAACCGCACAATTATTACCTCGCTGGTGAGAAATGTCATGTAGCTTTTAAGTTACTAAACTATTTTACTGATGAATTCGTCAGAGCAGCGCGGACAACACGTTTCTGCGAGTGTGTCCGTTTGAATGAGAGAGCGCACGAGAGAGTTTGCACTTTCAGGACACAAAAAACGTATTTTGTGTCAAAAACCATGACAATAATTTGTCGTTTTTATCCTATTGTTTACTATATTTATTTGCTTGGTCGGTGTAGGTTTTGTTTCTTTTGCTGTTGTAGGATGCAAGGACCTACAGAAATAACGGAAATTATTTGGCGAAGTGATATGGAACTGTAATGCGGTCAAGACCTGCCTAGAACTACTTTAGCTGTGCGTTTCCCTGAAAATAATCGCGCGCCTTTGAACGTTCGTCAACCAATCAGACTCGCGCATTCAACAGCCCTGTAGTAGTATAAATTGTAATAATATTTCACAATATTACTGTATTTTCGATTAAATAAATGCAGCCTTGCTGAGCAGAAGAGACTTTTAACTGACCTTAAACTTTTGAATGCTAGTAAATATCACGGTCACTGAATATGGTAATCATTCAGTATCATGTCACTACTATGGTAATACCAAAGTTGAAATATCTTGCATGTAAATGAACATTAAAATCAATTCAGTACCATGGTACATTACCTTTATTTGTATAGCGCTTTTCATAGAATTATAAAAAAGCACTATACAATTTTTTTTTCCATTATTTGTGACGCACTATTTCTTTCCAGACACAAAGTTACATGTAAAAATAATGAGATGTGAAGTCACATAAGCATGTTCTCTTTAATATTTAAAAAAAAAGTTTGTAGAAGAAATGCAAAACTATCTTAAAATATTCACATTCCAATTTCAGACCGAGTAACATAAATTATACAGTGAAACATTCAAAATAAAGAGACACATCAGTGATAGATTAATATTTTAAATACTAAACTATCACAAGATTCACTAGAAGTATTTTACTTCATCTATTTCATCTTATCCTAAATCTGATCAAACAGGAGTTTGTGATCTAGATAAGGCAAGAAACACTGAAACTGTTTAAAATGCCGTTATACACTGCAGGTGTAATTGAAAATCTCATGTTTTATAGTGAAATTACATCCCAATGAGACGAGTCAGGCAGTGAAATGCAGTTTTTTTGCTGATGTACCGTTGTGTTTACCCTGTTACAGGTACTCATTGTTGTATCATTTCAGTACAGATTAATGTGATTATTATGTAAACTATGACAGATAATGTACGACATTAACTACTGTACATATACACAACAGTTCCTCTTTGAGAGACATGACTACAGGTCAAAGGTGACTCAGATAAACAGAAGAAGGCATTCTTAAACTCAGTGAAAAGTGACCTTGACAGAAATCGTGTGTTGGAAGCATGCAGAAAAATTCAAGCTTTCAGGTTTTTTGATCATATGACTCTATTCTGTGTGTTTGTGTGTTAATGTGGTCGTGTGCTGGGCTCCAGTAAGGGGCGTTTTGCCGGAAGATTCCCGCCTCCACTTGATTTCTCACCATGTTCGGCCACGCCCCTCTTTAGACTCCGCCCGTGGGCGTGTCCATTAACTGAACCCCTCTGCCATTTGCAGATGTCACCGTTTAGGATATCCTGAATATGCTGAACAATCAGGTTTATTGCCACTAAAGATTTAAAAGACAAAAGAGAAGCAACAGGTTTGAAAAGCAAGGCTTAATTTTATACATGCACAATTATTTTGCCTCATATTTACCCATGTTATCAACTCCACGAGGTATTATGACATCTGCATATTTCTTGGTCTGAGTTGGAGAGAGATTTCAGATGTCATGAATGCATTAAATAATTTAACACGACTATCAAATGGTGTGTTTTCTCACCGGAAGGCAGAACTCTTCAAAGGCCGGTTTAACAAACGTGGTGTACTGTGAGAGAATCTGTTCCAGATCTCGACCTCTCCTCATGTCGCGCAGAACTAAACACACAATATTACAGACACTGTCATACAGGCAACATGCATCTATGCTAATTATTTTAATATTTAATATATACATAAATTCAAATTAAAAAGTTTTTTTAAACTGCAATAATATTTCAAAATATTACTCTTTTTCAAAATATCAAATAAATGCAGCCTTGGTGAGCAGAAGAGATTTCTTTTAAAACCATTACAAAATCTTACCAACCCCAAAGTTATGAATGATAGTGTACATAATTCCTAATCATAAATTTAAAGTTCCTGTATTAAGTTATGCCCATTTTAAATTCTTAAGATCTTATTTTAAACTCTTGAAATGCACTATTTCTTAACTATAATTAATAAGAACAAAACCATAAATACAAATTTGAAATGTGTCTATGAATAAAAACAAAACTGGAAATAGCAAAGCCTGAACTTAACAATAACAACACTGTAACTTTAAGAATGTCTGAAAGTTATATTCAAATAAAACGTTTATTTGGCAATCGTTTGAAAATGCAAAAATAAAAAACTTGCTATAAACATTAGCTGAAAGTAAATATTACATTATACAGTGCCTGGCCAAAAAACAAAACAAAAAGCAGTCGCTATATAATAGGCAAATGCTTGTTTGCTTATAAAAGTTTATGATTGGATCATTATTGCTGTAATTATTATGTTTCTAGCATGTTATATGTTTGGCAACAGTTCTTCTAACCCTAATTGATGTTCATTTCTTAAACAACCATGCAGGAAGACACATCATGGCCGTATTCTAGGATGACAATGTCAAGATTCATCAGGCTCAAATTGTGAAAGAATGGTTCAGAGAGCATGAAGAATCATTTTCACGCATGAATTGGCATCTCTGAGTCCAGACCTTAAATTCATTGAAAGTTTTTGGGATGTGCTGGAGGAGACTTTCACCTCTTGCATTGTCAATACAGGATCTCGACCAAACAATGATGCACCTCTTGATGGAAATAAATGTTGTTGTGTTATTTGTGCATCAATTTTTGGTCAATATCTTGTATTGACAATTCAAGAGGTGAAAGTCTACTCCAGCACATCCCAAAGACTTTCAATGAATGGACTCAGAGGCGTTTTGCTTATTTAAATCCAAACAGTTACTTTTTTTTTTTTTGGCCAGGCAGTGTATAAACCTATAAATAATATCTCTACACTTGTTGTGTTTCTGTGTGCTTTAACGATGATGTGTGCGTTACCTCTGCGAGACAGGCGTACATCTGAGTCCGTGTCGACGAACAGTTTCATGTGGAACATGTCTCTGACTTCCTGTGTGTAGAACACCAGAATCCCCTCAAACAGCACCACATCGGCAGGATACACACATATCTTCTCTGGCAGCCTGCGCACATGATTGACAATCATTAAATACTCTGTTATTACTATCAAACTATCAATGTACACTTGAAGAGACAGAGTTTCAGCATGTGGTTGACGTGTCATTATGAGGAAAAAGTGTGTGTTATTGCCTGGAATGGGTGACGAAGTCATATGTTGGAACCTCCACCACCTTCCCTTCAACTATATCCTTCAACGTCTGACACATGAACTCCGTATCAAACGCATCTGAGAGAGAGAAAACATAACAGTGCTTTGAAAACTGACACACATGTTACTCCAAACTTGTTTTGCTGACCTTCTATTGATTTTGTGTTGTAAGGACATCAAAATCAAACAACATGAGGGTGAGTAAATGACGACAGCATTGTCATTCATGGCTCAATCATTTTTCTTACCTGGATGGTCAAAGTTGTACTGGCCTTTCAAAGCTTTGGCCTTCTGATCTGGAGTGAGAATCCGGTAGAAACTGTCCTGGCTGACGATAGTGACCTTCCTGTGGTGGTGATCCACCTTGTTCTGACCCAAAAGCTCCATGATTTTGGCACACACCGTGGACTAGCAAGAGAAAAACAGCAGTTAATGATCTGGACTAGAGGTGTTGCGATATTCAAACCGAACCGAAAAACCGCGATACTCTCATGCGCCCCGCCCATTGGATCTACTTAGCATTGTAACCACCACCAATAATCGCAATAAGCTTCGCGTTTTGTTACTTTGTTTCTTTGAAAGTGTCATCTTTTGAATTATGTCCATTTTATCACGAAATTCAAGCAAAAAATGCCGTTTGACGCTCTTTAATACAGGCGCCTCATTTCAAACGGCAGCGCAAGTAAACGCGATCATCTCTTCCTCTTTAATACTAGTTACAGAATAAACATGAATGAACATCTGAAGGTATGTTGAAAGATACAACTTACTGAAACGTAAATCTCGTATAATTGTTTCAGCGGTGGAAAGACGTCAATAAAACAGCTTGTCATGTAGCATTTACCTCAGGCGAGTCCACAGCTTGTTAGTTCTTCAGAGAAATGAACTCTTTCACTAAATATATGCACTTTATTAGCCTATATATTCAACTTAACTTGTTAGTGATGTCTTGATTATTTAATGTATGTTTAAATAAATCTGTCATGAACATGACAGCCACTATGTAAAGTATTATATTTCAGCAACGAATTAGAGTAAAAACATACTTTTTAATCAGATTTAGATTTTTTTTTGCCTTAGTTTACAAGTTAGCATACAATTCGTTTGTTGATTACAATGTTGATTATTATATCTAAAAATAACAACTGAATTTAGGCTAATAGTTTGGGCTCTGAACCTTTATTATTATAGTAATGTTCAAGTAAGTGCTCCCTATATAGTTCACAGCATCAGCAGAGATAATTTTTTATATCCTTAAAAAACTTTTAATTATAATAATAAAAGATAGAAACACAATTTGTTTAGTAAAGTACTGATTAATTTAAAAAAAAAAAAAAGCAATTTTGTTTAGTTTTTTCCCCCTGCTGTACCGAACCGTGACTTCAAAACCGCGGTACGAACCACCGAACCGTCAGTTTATCGTTACGTTACACCCCTAATCTGGATTGATAGTCCAGTGTCCATTTGTAATTGCATCAACCTGAATATCCTCACAGACACTGGACACCACATTTTAAGATAAGGGCCTTTTGTCATTGCTATAGTTTATTTGTTTGTGAAAAAAAAAAAAAAACATTTCATTGCCTATAATTACTTCCTGCATGCTGTTTTCTTGTGCATTTCATACATTACATCACCTAAATGCAAATGCAATGCACTATATATGTACAGCAAAAAAAGAGAAACATGTTGACTATGACTACAACAAACCCCAAAGCCAGCAGTATGCATCAGTTTCCATCAGTGTCTCGTACCTTTCCACTGGCTGTTCCTCCGCTCACCCCGATCAGGAAAGGACGGTGACGCGGCCGCTCGAATTCACACAACAGTCCGGCTGGATCCATGCTGGTACAGTTAGAAAAACTGCGTTTACTTCAAGTATGGAGTTCGGGTGGATGTAGGACTTGGAGGCTGTCCGGGCTGTGTGTGATCGAATTCCGCCTGGTTTCACTATCAGCCACGGCCGATTAAGTACTCCAGTATTACTGTACCGGTTCGCATCGGTTTAAGGGACATGACATTTCTCTTCCACCACGGGGCGCTCAGTGACTCAGAAATACATGTCCCAACTGAGTCTCATTCAAATCTCATGATGTTTTTTGTCTTACTGGAGATATTTGTAGTTCGGAAAATATCATCTTATAAATCTACGAATTCCCGAGATCGATTCCTGACATAAAAGTGTATAAAGCATCATTAGTCTTTGTAATAATGTCGTTTTAAACAGCATTGTTTAGTAACAGCAAACGGCTGCGATCGGTCCGTCCTACTCCAGCGCTGAGAAAAGTAACAGGTGTCATGTGACCACCGTGCGTATGCGACGCTTCAGGACAATAATCTACAGTTGTGTAAAGATAATGAGACATTTTAATTGATGTTGAATTGAAAAATTGCACAGAATTAAAAGTAGAACAATTATTTTTTCCTCACAAATTAGAGCATTCCAATAAGTCGCGACCATTGTCGGATCCCTGCTTCATCGTTGAGCGCCACTCTACTTCCTTTTTCTGTTTATAATGGTTTCGCTTCAGGACGTTAATGCTGCGTCACACCACGCTGCGCAAACTCCACAAAATTTGTAAACAAAGTCATCACTTAGTGCAAATTGTGTTAAAAAGAGTTGTATTAGCCAGAAATTTGACTCTTTTCATATTAAGTTTATAACTATTTTATTAGCTACTATTCCTTTAAAAATTTTACATTAACTAAATGTACATTTTCAAAGAAAATACTCTTTTAAATTTTAAGTCTCTTCAATGATGGGTGCAATTAATTAGCTACTAAGTAATCTAATTTCCCCTTGAAAAAGTAACGGATTACTCTTAAATTTTCAGGAATTTAATTACAGTTACATCTGATGTAATTGCATTAAATACTGCATAGAGCAATTATTTATAAAACAATAGAAGATTTAATGTTAAAATGTATGTTTTTAATGTACCCTTCTCCCTTTACACACTTTGGTCAGTTCAAGAATAATTTATGCAATTGTATATTGTTTATTTGAAAGAATCAAAAGTGAATTTTCATGTCTATCCTTGTATTGTTCAACTGATCGAGGTTGATATGGGATTTAGAAAGTAATTAGTAATAAGTAATCCAATACTTTTTAGAGATTAATTAGTACAGTAATCTAATTACACTGTTGAAGTAGCTAGAATTTAATTATGTTTTTGGAGTAACTTACCCAACACTGCTTATAATGTTGCAATAGTCCATTTCAGAATTTCCAAACCTCTTAGTTTTGTTTTTGCTTGTAAATGAGTTTTTGTTGAAAAAATAACAAAAGTGTTGCAAAACCAGTATTGATTTAGTTGTATTCATGTTTACCAGTCTAAGTTCGCTGATATAGTGCAAGTCATCTAAAAACATAAGGACATTCGAGTGAAAATATTGCAGTGACCACAAGGGGGAGCCGAACACTTAAAAAACCTCCAAAGTGATGAGATGGTTGTTTTTCAATGCTTTTAAATTTTAAAAAATAAAAATTCTGTCTTTTATTACTCACCTTCGTGTTGTTCCACCTCTGTAAGACCTTCGTTCATCTTCGAAAGACAAATTAAAATCTTTTTGATGAAGTCTGAGACTTCAACACAACTACCACTCCAAGGTACAGAATTTTCATTTTTGGGTGAACTAACCCTTTAATATAAAAGTTTAACAATTTGATACAATGAACAGCACTTGGTAATTACTAGACCTCAAAACTGCTAGTTTTAGACAGTCGATATAAATGTCCAGTGATGCAATTCACAAATGTCAGTCATGTTTTGTCCGAGCCGTCGCTCAGATGTGGTGGATTTTGTTCATCTGGATCATTTCTCGATGCCTCCTTTATTGACTCCTCTGCAACTATTTCCAGGGCCTCATTCCCTTGAACTCTTCGGACTGATTCTCCTTTAGCAGCGAGGATCTCCTCGATGTTTCTATGGCAGCAAAGAACACACAACAGTCAACTTCACAACAAAGTTTTGTTATAATGCTTTAGAGTAGGGGTTTTCAAACTGGGGCCACGAAGACGTGACAAGTTTAGTTTAGTTTTTAGTGTTTAACATTTGCACGGATGAATCGTTCATGCACAAGAACATACACACCTTTTCCCCTCCAGGTCAGAGAACCAGTTCAGATTATCAGCGATGACGTGGTGGCTGTTGCATCCAGGGCACGTTACTATGACGACACCCTTGTGATAGGCTATCTTGGATATTTTCTTCATGGAGCGAGTGGAGCACACCTTAACAGACAAAATAGACTAAGCAATATCACCTAGTCAAACGTTCCCCTAGCTGAAGAGTCACACACATACACAAGTATATGATCTTACTTTGCAGGTGTACACCAGGTGATAGTGCGTCGACTGCACCTGTCCAATGGCGTCAGTCCTGCACGCAGAGGTTGTGAAGCTCCTGCAGAAACTCAATCTTCCTCCATTCTGGGACACAGCGAACCCAAGTGATGAATTAGTAAAGTGTAAGGAGGTGTTTGGGGCTCCTTTCTGTGCCTCCTCATGTTTGCCTCTCGCAAGACTGTGTGTTTTGGTTACAGACAGACATCCCTTACCACGTGATCTGGGTATTCTCGGTCTGAATACATAGAAAAATAATCGAGAGCTCATTATCGAAACGTTAAAAGACTATTTAAACTTTTAAACACGCGCGATATCTCTGTTGACATGTCCTATCTGCTCACACCAAGTTGAATCACTCGTCGCTTGCCGATGACGACAGAGAAGCGACGTCAAACCGAAGCCCCGCCCATCATGTTTATTTACAAGTGACATGTGGTGGATTACATCAGTTTGAGATTGAAGATG